>JAAOAT010000097.1:0-15118 GCA_013186855.1 Fusarium ramigenum | reverse complement strand
GTCGTGGCCTGGGGAGAAGGCGACAATCCCGGAGAGTCTGGCCAGGTCGGCTGTTTGGCAATACGCCTGCTGTAAGGAAGGAAGTGCATCAGCATATCGCTGGCTCACCTAAGTCGTGAAAAGAGTGATTACCTCTAAAGCCATCAGCTGTCTCGTTTGGGTGGTTGCATTCACCATCGAGCGGCTCGATATCCTTCGTAGACGAGTCTCCAGCTGCTGTCTCTTGCCCTTCTTCACAGTTTAATATTTGCTCTTTTGGAAAGAGGGTCGGAAATCGACGACTTGCTGATTCGGTGCATGTGAAGACATTATCGTCCAGCAAAACCCTGATAGCGGCCACTACACTTGAGATGCCGTACTTACGAATCAGGTCTTTGACCACCTGGTGGCTTTTCTCTCGCTTTCTCGCAGCCTTTCTGATCAACTAATCATTCGGACGTTTCCCTGCGATTTTCAACAATGAGGGCGAGCCTCTGAAAGCGACATAGACGTCCTTTTCACTGATCAGGTCTGGCTGTTCAGCATTGCCGGGCTCCGGGAGCGTTGACTCCTCAATATCTTGCGTTTTTATCTCCTCCAGACAGTCTCATTAAAACCAGTGCAGTGCTGTATAGCAGCAATAACCATTTTGATGACATCGAGAACCATGTAAAACAAGATTTGCATGATCCAATCCAAGAACTGAAGCAGGAAAAACAACACGTGAACCACTCCTATAACAAAACCTAAGACCGAAATTATTATCAACAGCAATATATATCGATCTCTTTGCATTCGATCCCGTTGTTCATGGTCGCTCATCTCCAAACGTACTTGTTGTCGTTCAGAAACCGGATTCTTTAAACAAAGTGATGTTAGCGCAACCAGGCTCAAGTTTTCACCAAGGTCCCGTGACATAGCAATATCACGGCTCATGGTTTTCCACATTGCTAGATTCAGGACAAGACGGTTAAATGTAAGTGGATCTTTATGTGTTAGTATCGCGCATGATACAAGCAAAAGGATAAGCTCACATTTCGAAAATCCATCTTCAGGTCCCGGCCAAGGCCATATCTCTGAGGAAGTATCGTGTTTCGGTGTATTCTCGATCTCCTGACTCCATAGTGCATACCGGAATCGTTTTAGAAACAGCCAGAAAACGACGGGCGGTTGCCGCGACTGATATCCTTCCAGTAGTGTTTCGAGTCTGTCGTCTGCTGAATCTAGTCTGGCATTTCTGAGCCAGACGCGGATCATGACTAGTGATTTCTTCAGATTTAAGGCTTTGGTTTCATCATCCGATGGAACATGTGGAGATTTCCATTTTTCTGCGAAGAGATTGTATATCTCAGTAATCCATTCGTTTTCCAGTGGATTATCTTCACCCTTTTCTGCTCGGTTGGGCTCGTCGTCGGCTTTCGTCATGCTCTCCGCCGCTTTTTGAATGACTGTATCTTGAACTTTTGCATCGCCTTCATGAGGAGGAGTCTCTTCCTTTTCTACATTCCTCCCTTTGTCGTTGTTGTTGTGGCTATCCCCAAGCTCTTCGAGCCATCGTGCAGTGACATTCTTCAGTGGCTCGTCTTTGGGCTGATGGTTGTCTGTGGTCCCGCTCTCGAGCACTGTTCGACTCTCCGCATCCTCCAAGCTTCCATCAGTCTCAGGCTCAGAAGTCTGGTTCCATTTCTTTCCAGTATTTTCGTTGTCGGAATGGCTACTCCCACGCTCTTCAAGCCATTGTGCAGTAGCATTAGTCTGTTTTTTGAATGCCTCGATGTCAAGATCGTGCCACGTTCGCTCAAATCTGAAATTTGCTGTAACCTTTCGCCCTTCAGCAACCATGAAAGTGGCCAACTGTTCAATATACCTCTTCTTATCTTGAGCATCTTCTCCACTCAGCCTTTTGCCTACTTCGCATGGTTCTGTCAGGTACCATTCTAGAAGATCTAAGAATGGACCCTTTTGGAAGAATATGATGTTTAAAGCGTGAAATGCATGGTCTAGAAGAAGACCGTTTATGACCCGTATATGACGCGTGGAGATCTTGAAGAAGGGGAACAAGAAACTGTCCGTCTGGCGAAGCTGTCCATCCCATCCTGGCCGTCCCATCCCTCGTCCGTTGACATAAGTCGAGTAATTATTAAGGGCTTTGTGAACGGGAAGGTCTTCAAGTATAGACTTGGTGCCAGTGCCGAAAACAGAGTCTATGGAAATCTGTCGCCGCTGGTGACGCTCAGCCTTCAGTTCAGGATTCGCATCCTCGTGTGGTTCTGGAAGGTGTTGGCTTCGCAGTACGATCACCAATCTAGGTGAGATAGGTATGAAGAGGTGGAACTTGGGACCTAGGCAAAGGAACTCTCCAGTCTTCTGATCCTGAAAGTCAACAGTTGGCCCCTCATAAATAGTGCTCGCCGTTTCAGGAAGGATAAACTCCTCATATTCGCTCGATGGGGTGCAAAAGGACATCCAAAATTCCGTGATATGTTCCTCGAAATGTACAATAAGTGCATAATAAACGGTTGCCTGCAGTGTTTCTCGCCAATTTGCCGATACACTCATATCAACATCGATGATGGCGCTTAATCCTTGCAACCAAACGTCTATTGGATGTTGAATGCCGCGTTTTTCCATGAATTCCTTCAAAAGATCCTTGTCATATCCTTTGTAGTCATCGATGCTCTGGTAGTTATATGTCTTGAAGAAACCTACGTTTCGTTGTTTCAGTAGATAAACAAACTTGCGTAATATCGTCTGCTGTGTCCTGGTAATTTTGACATGCTCGTCTCCACGCTGTTGAGAGGCGATTATCTTTCGAATGATTGGACTAGCCGCTGCCTCCAGTTTACTAAACTTGACCTCGAGTTCCCGAGAAGACTCTGCCATTGGTGACTTGTCTGTGTACATATCATCCAGACCGCAGACTCGCTTGATGGATTGCTCCTCAAATTTGAAACCGTCTGGCAAAAGCTGCAAACTGTTCACGACCCGGTCGCCGGGGTATTTTCCCTTATCGTGCTGATGCTTCTTGCATTTTCTTCCATTACGAGGGGCGGTGGGACAGACAAATGGGTGATCGAAGTTTCTCAGCATAAATTGCGGAATGAAATGTTGGTACTGCGGCTTGACGACTGACATGGCAGCAATCAATGATGAACGACAAGCGCTGCCCCGTTCAAATGATATCTGTAAGAAGTTTACTCTATGTGGTCCTGTTACCGTTAGGAAGTGAATGCAGAATTTAAGTTGATGCCTGATGTGAAAGGATGAGCCGCGCTTCGACCACGTTTCTGTTTGCTCACCCAAAGTTCTACCTCTTACGCAAAGGCGGGGTACCATTTCAGCCACCCAATCGCCCAGCTGAAATGCCGAAGGGTCCGCCGTGGCTAGCGGATACGCTGCTCTCAGATTTTTCGGCCCGCTTCTCGGCACCTTGCAGACATGGATTTACGCTGTCGCCGCATTCCCCGACCGTCCCAAACGCGGCGCAGCAGGGGCTCTCCAACTCGAGCTTCGTGAACAGACTCATTGTCACTCGCCGCAATTTGAGCGACAATTCATGCTCAGATAGATCGAACTATTCATAGAAGGAGACCACAGCATCGTCGTTCAAACATCGGCCACGGCAACGGCAGCAACAATAAGGCCACTAGAGGATCTACACAGGCGACTGACGGCCTACAGCCGACAACTGGCGCCCAGCCTCACAATAACCCTGCATGTCTCACTACCCCGCCCTGCCTGGCGCTTGATCAAGGATGGAAATTGACAGCTTTCAAGACTCAGACGGCGCATTTCACAGATGACTATAGGTTTGAAGTTCAGGTAGTCCCGGCCTTTTTGCTTTTTTACTGACGTTGATGGAGATTTGCAGAAATTTCTTTTGATTGTCTATCACTGACGTGCCTAGTGTAGTCTGTTGAGGCACATGTGATTGCCCTTCTCACTAGAAAAAGAAAGAAGACAATGTGAAAAGCATGTAAGCTTAACGTGCTGTGATGCAGCTTGATGCATCAAACCATGTGTCACATTCGCATTGGTGCATCTTGGTATAGCGTGATTCGCGGCTTGTGGTTGGTCAGAAGATTTATCACTGCTGCGATCAAGCCATCCGGCTTCTAGACTAATATTCCTCCACCACCTGTTGTACTTCAGATCTATTTATAATGGCGTATGCGTCTATCATCCGAGAAGGAAATGTCGACTGGAATAGACGGATCAAACTGGAAGTGGAAATAACTCGGGAATCCCACAAGCAGTGGACTAGCGGCGCCAGTGAGCGGCTCAAAAAGCTAAAGGAACAACTCGACGCTACCAGCATGAGCAACTCTTACTACGCTACCCGTCAAAACAACAGCCGGGCGCCCATACAAAATGGCTATCCCAAACATTTGGGCGACCATAACTTTTTAGTTCTACGCCCAATGCCTGACAACTTTCGACAACTTCTTATCTATTACAGCGATGTACTACGGTTGTGCTCGATGCCGGATAACTTTCGAACACCAGCAACCAATCCTGGGAATAAACGTCTGGCACAAAGAGATAGAACCAGCCGAGATAGCGAAGCACAAAGTGCATCGGAGTCAAACTTGAAAAGCTTGTCCAACCAGCATGAGAATTTACAATTTGGGACTGACCGAGCCTGCCATCTGGAGGATGTTGAAGTTGTTCCGGAGAATGATGAGGACGTCTGCAGCCTGGATCACGAGAATTAGGCTCCTATCTGGGGAAGACTGTATAGCCCAAAGCTTGGAACTCCGACGAGGCCGATACGATACTGGACGCTTATGGATGAGTTCCGGGGTTCTATGGATACAAAATGAGCTTCTCACGAAAGGAGCGAACAATCCAAATTACTTCAAAAACACTCTCAATATTGAGGTCTTGCGCCTATTAATTTACCAATTTTTTTACCATCATGGAGAGCGGAGAAATTGTCGAATGTGTTTGACCACTTCCCGTACTATAGGATCCAGAAATCCCATTAAAAACTTTACGTGGTCTGTTATGGCACTTGGTGGCACGGCGCCACGCCTTGACAAGGAATTAGGTCCGAATCGGAGGACCAAGTCTAATCCTCGTAATGAGTGCCAACAGAAACTCCATCAAGTCCTCTTGGCTCTTCAATATACCTGGAATGTTGAATATCTGGGACATTATCTCGCGTCGCTTATCATTTGTGAAGCCCCATAAATGTGTGCGGTTACATAAGTGACTGCATATCTCTCCTGCTAGTACCGCGGTTTTACATTCTTTGCAAACAGCCAGGCTCCACTCTTCCAGATAGGCAAATGGCCCAATAGTAAGAAAGTTTCGATCTGAACCTGGGTCTGATAGGTCCTGCGATCGTATTATAGAGGCCGGATTATCCTTAAGGGTTTAATAGTCATCAGCGTTCTCCATTACATAGTCGGAAATGTGTATTGTAGCCTTATTAAAGGCTGTACTTCTAATGCTATAGCTGTATGTTTCCTGGATCTCTAGTCCAACCTTTCTTTTTTTTATATACGTAGGCTATTATTGCCTAATCTATTTTACCATTAGGGCGTTTTTAACTATAAAATAGTTTAATATTCTTGATACTATAAGCGTGATTTTTACCATTATTACTATAACTAGGAAAGTTTAATGTATTAGAGTTAAGATTTAGCTATTCATTTATTTATAAGAATGCCTGCCACTTAATAGAGAGCTTAGCGTAGATCTTCAATAATACTGGCTGTAGCTGATCTGGAAATGCACTATTAAGACCGTAGGTAGTATGTCTTTATAGAGGTCTATGGCCGCTTTGCTACGTAAACGTGATATCTTTACCAGAAGTATTGGAAGTATTATAAGAGCGGTTAAAAGGTGTAGCCTAGCGTATATGCTATTCTGTAATGGCTATAGATATCTGTTAATACAGTTATACTCCTATCTAGAATAATATTCCTGGCACTGATCTGCTTAGATGACGTAGCTGATCGGTGAATGTTTTTATAGTTTAAGTTGCCTGTTTATAAAAAGGGGCGAAGAGTAATATGCCGTAAGGACTGGCATGAAAACACTTATGTAAAAGCGTATAGGCGGTGGGCCGAATGTAGACTAGATATTAATATACCAGTCTAAAAACAGCTAGAGAGAAAAATCATACTACCTAGAACTTGTTATTTATGGTTAAATGGGCTTTGTGGCTTCTTATAATGGCGTAAAGCTTCGCTCTATAGACGTAAATACCCTTTATCCTTAAGGCCATATTATAACATTCTAGTATCAGTAGATTAGAAATACGACATGCTTAACCCCAATTGAACTGAAATAGAGCCATGCTGCATTATAGTAGATTATTATATATGCTAAGATATACTTGTGCTGCGTTTATATCCTATGAGCTTTAGTACTTCCCTCGCTTCTGGAGCAAACTGTCTACAGGGGAGATATAAGCCCTTATAAAGAGTTCTAAATAAGCATCTTCTAACTTATTAGCTGGATGAGATACAAAAGAGTAGCTATTAGTTATATTTAATAACCGATCCTTAATATCTATAAGGCCTAGATAGTCAGGATCCGAGTTATATATTAATCTCTTATAGTAGGCTGAAGCTTGTAGCAATGCCTTGTGTATAAGACCCTGGAATTAGGTTATTGTTAGGTAAGTCGGGCTATCCTAAGAACGCTTTTAACTATCTTTACTCTAGTAGAAGTGGTATACTGGTCCTTCAGATTGGCGTAAGGCATGACTATAATCTAGGAGACTAAAGAACTCTCCTATTAATAACATTGTCTTATTATACATTTTTTTTTAACAAGCGACGTTTAATATTTATAATTGATTGTATTATAGTCAAGATATAATATTTATATAGGGATACTCAAGTTATGGCAGTATTGCCTTAATAAAAACCAGCTATATGCAGTAAATCCGTCTTGATAAGATGGGCGTGAATCTATATAGATAGAGATATTATTCCCTGTGTTGTTATGTAGTAAGTGGGACGTAGGATAAAGTTGGTAGCAGGATCTGCTGGAGTAGTTATATGTGGTGTTAGAGAATTTCTTGTAGCTGAACAACTGTTAGAGTAATTAAGAATTTCCTCCCTAGACTATTTGATATAGTTATCCTTGCTCCCCTGACCCTCATTTTTGTCTTGGTTTTTATTACTACTTTTATCTAATACAGATTTGTTATAAGGTATATATATATTAGTTAATAATGTATCTTGATCTATACTCTAGGCAGGGTCCTCCTAAAGTTATATTAACTCTTGATATTGGCTTCTCTTTAAGCTTTGACCTAGGATAACCTTTACTGTTCTAGATAGGAACTAGAGTAGCTAAGGCTAGAAATATAAGCAGCGCTTTAAATCCTTCTAATATATACGCTCAGAGCTGGATTTAGAGATAAGTTTAAAGGGCGTATTATATAGATAGTCTGGAAATCTACCCCAGAGCCATCTATATATATAGATATTAGTGCTTTACATAGTATCGCTATATCGATTAAATAGACGATTAGTCGTATCTATAATTAACGCTAATCGCTACTTAACTGTAACTAAGCTTAAAAGCGACTCCTCTATATGTGCTTTAAGGTAAAGCGGCTAACTAGTTAATACAGGTAAATTTAATATAGCTATAGGGATATTGCAGTAGGTATCTTTGAGTAAGTGTTCCTATTTAGTATGGCGTATCTAATTAGTTATTAAGTTCGCCTTTGTAGTGTCTTGCATTAAATCTTTCCTACTTAGTTATAACTCTAATCTTTTCAGTTCTTTAGAAAGGAGCTGCTAAGTAAAGTCTCTGATAGTATCTGGCGTCTCTTGTAGCAGAATATTAGCGTTTGACTGTCTTTTAGATCTCTAAGCACCTTCGATTCTAACGGTCTAAAAGTTATAGACGCCTTGAGCTGTCTAACTCTGGAGGGTCAGCTCTGTGTTAATGTGGTCTTATAACTAATGTCGCCTTGATTTTCTAGCAAGCTCTATTTCCGCTGGGTGTGCGTGTCTGAGGTGTGATTAAAGAATGTTATGGCTAGCTGATTGCAGGTCGTAATGCCTGTAAAAGCTTGCACCTGGTAGTTTTTCTTAGGTAAGGATAAGGTGCGCTGCTATTAGGTTATAAGTGAAGACTCTTAAGGTCTAGGAGATTTAAGGAACGAATTAACTTATTCAGTCCCCTGCGGGCTGCTTTATTAACGTTGTGGATTTCCCTGAGATGCCGACACGCGATACTTATCTGCCGTTATAGCATAGCTACATTGCTTATAGATGATAGCAGGTTTGGGCGAGTTGAGGTATAGGCCAATGTAATTAAGCTTGATAAGTTTTTCTGACGAGACTTGGCTATAAAGCCTTTTATAATTAGAATACTTGTTATCTGGTATTGTTCTTGATTAGTTAATACAGAATTACTTACTAGCCGGAAAGGAGAATGTAGATGAGCTAGAGCCTAATTTATTTCTACAGGGATGGCATGGAATATTAGGATAGAAAACGCGATGTATTGTGAGTCATAGCTAAATATCGATAGACAAAAACGCGCCCTGTTTTGAGCCCCAAAATGGGGGTAGAAATCTAAAGACTCTGATTGGTCCAAAAGACAAAACGCGCCACGTTTTTAGCAAGAATACTTGAGTAGGCATGTCGTCATGAGCTCGAAGCAATGACGACCCAAATTTCTGACCATATTCTGGCCCTCAGCATTGCAAGGGCCGTTGAATCTGATGCTTAGGTCATCAGAGAATCCCAGCTAGCCGAGGAAGAGGCTGCGAGAGATCATGCGTATGCTCTCATGCTTTCGTGTGACCCAAGTGCAGCCCCAAGGCCAGTCACGGTGGATATCAAAGAAGAAGATCTAACGGATGATGCAGCGGATGGTTTAATTGATATTTTGAGATCATTGAACCTCGAAAGCTCGCCAGACTCAATGCCGGGTCAACCTGAGTCATCGAGTTGGGCATCGTCCCGTAAGGAGTCTCAAACGAGAGAATGTATTTCTTGCAACGACCAATTTCCACCTCTGGCCCTTTATAGGTCTTCTTGTTCACACGAATACTGTAGGGCATGTCTTCTGAGCTTGGTTCGCTCGTCAATTCAGGATGAGAGCTTGCTTCCTCCAAAATGTTGTCGCGAGACCATCCCTGTCGAGCAAGGCCGATGGTTCTCTCCACAACTCGTCGGTCAATTTCGAGCCAAGAATATGGAGTTCAACACACCAAACCGCGTATACTGTAGCGAGCCATCCTGTTCAACATTTATACCACCTGTCTTTATCGACGGTGATACGGCCATTTGTCTCAGATGCGACCGAAGGACTTGCATCCATTGTAAAGGGCCGCATCACTTAGGTGTCTGCCCCAGAGACGCCGCTTCACAGCAAGTTCTGCAACTTGCAGACCAGAACGGTTGGCAGCAATGCTATTCCTGCTACAGAGTTGTTGAGTTGGAGACGGGATGTTACCATATGAGTAAGTCGTCAATACAGTTCGATGTCTTCTGGCGTTACTGACTTGTATCAAAGCCTATCATTGCGGAGCCCAATTCTGCTACCTTTGTGGTGACCGCTGGAAGACTTGTTCTTGCCCGCAATGGGAGGAAGATCGCCTTATCAAACGGGCCAATGTCGTCGTTGACCGAGATGACAATGGGAACCGTATGGACGCGGATGTGCGCCAGGCCCGTGTCGAAGAAGAAAGAGCTAACTTGATGGAGAATCATGAATGCACACACGAAATCTGGGAACTGCGAGATGGTAATCATCAATGTGAGGAATGTCATGATATACTTCCTCGGTACATTTTCGAGTGTCGACAGTGCCATATTTTGGCTTGTCGACGATGTCGTTTCAATCGGCTGTGAGATAACTGCTGTGGTGTACGCGGTATGCGGCTATTGCCGAGGAGAAGAAGGCGAGAAGAGATTGACGCTACCAGCAACATGTAGAGGATGGAACATAAGGCACCTTAGTGTTCTGTACGATAAGTACGCGGATCAGGGTTACCTTGATATCGAGTTCCTGAAGCGGCTGAAGGCTGGAATATACTGAGTCCGGTAAGCTCATGTACACATTGCTGAGCTGTTTTCCTTATCCTTATTATTAGTGGGACAAAATTAATAAGCCGGTTGTACAGCAATTGAATTCTGGCTGTGGTACTAGGTTTCTTGCTTGAAATTGGCTATATGCTCATCACTCTAAGAGTACTGCTTGCCCCCCCGAAACTCTATCTTCAATCCAAGCGCCATATTGACTTTCTCGATAAAGTCATTGCAGTCTTGACATACCGTACGAGAAGCAAGAATTGTCCCTTTCCGAAGCCTCTCAGGGGGTTGTATTCTCTGAAGCTCATTGAGCGTATCTTGGTGCTCGCAGTCGCTTTGAGATGTATCAAGAGATAAACTTGACATTCCAAAGTCATCCGCAGCCAAATCTGGGGGAAGAAATACATGTTTGCTTACAAAGTAAGCAGTCAATTGCTTCTCTGCGTGGCATGCCTTAAATTGCCCGGGTCTGCCTTGATCTTTTTCATCTGCAGGCAGGTGGTGGCCGACGATTCGACAAAGGCGAAGGACCTCATCTGTCCATGTTCTTCCCTCAATCTGAACATTAAGTTCTGGGTCTGATAGATGCTTCCAACCACTCATCGCAGCTACAGGCTGGAAGCCACATCCGCCAATAGTATCACCTCTGAAGAGGATGCCGATGGTCTTATGTCTGTTGGGCACGTCAAAGTTGGCAAGTAAAGAAATGATACTCCTCCCATCACGCAGGGTTGTAAGGGCGAAGCCGTTGAGATGGGAAAAGGTCTCTGTGTTTCGACTTTCTACCTCTCCAGCCTCGTAAGAGAGCTCCCGAACGATGGCCATACGGTCCTGGTTCCTTTCGTGCGTCACCTCCTTATAAACTTGATCCTTCCCACCGGACCGGTTGTATCGTTCTTCGCTGTTCTCACGAGTATCCGCAGCAAAGTCGATAGCGTGTAACGATTTCCCTTCTCGCATGCATGTCATGGACTTATCAGCTCCATGGGAAAGCAAGCACTTCACATTTTCCAAGCGTCCCCAGATCGCAGCTTCCATTAGCGGTGTTCGTCCATCAACCGTTCTCACATTCGGATCAGCACCAAAGTCAAGGAGCAATTCGACCATTTCTGGATACATCTCACAAGCGGCCATATGCAGTGCAGTTTTCCCAGACGTCGTGGTTCCTTC
The DNA here is from genome assembly GCA_013186855.1 of Fusarium ramigenum. Taxonomy (NCBI): domain Eukaryota; kingdom Fungi; phylum Ascomycota; class Sordariomycetes; order Hypocreales; family Nectriaceae; genus Fusarium; species Fusarium ramigenum. The sequence goes on along the minus strand of JAAOAT010000097.1, from coordinate 3,953 downwards.
TATGTCTGTTCGAGCAGCCTCATGGCTTCTATCCTGGTCGATGTTGAGAATGTTCTGACTGGCATCACCTTCATCAATATTGGGATGAGGATAATCGGAAGCTTCAACGCCATGGATAAAAATGTCCTTCTCGTTAGAGGTTTCAAGATAGGAGCGAACTGCCTGGAGTCTGCCCATAATCATATCAGAGACAGTTATTTTCAATCTATTGGTGCGCTCAACTTTGCGGATGGGCCCAAGACCGAGGCTAAGAAAGAGCAACTGTAGTTTATGACGGTGGTACTCGTCTAACTCAACTTCTTCCTTTGCTTCAGTCCACTTAGGCCGGTCACTGACATCCACCTTTGGTACAGGATTGAACTGCACAAAGTACGTGGCGGGGTCGGCCCCTGCACGCACGTACAAACCCCTTCTCCTGTCAATTTCATAGATTCCATCGGAGGGGAAAGAAATCGTGTAAGATTCGCGACCCTCGCAATGGGGTGCGCGATGGTGTTTAACGTGATAGTCCCCATCAAAGCCATGTCGATGGATCTTGTCGCAGTGTGGGCAGCGGATGTACATATAAGAGCTGTTCCACCACACAACATTGGCCTTGTGCTTTGGCAAATTTGTCATGATGATTGATACTAGGTTCGTGTCTTGCAGAAAAAAGTTCAAAATTAAATGCAGGCTGGTTGTGTTAATAGCTAATGCTCGTAGCAAATTGAAGTGATACAGAAGCCGAATTCCTCGTCCGCTTTTTATTGATGGCGTCATGCATCTGGACCGCTAATCATAAGACCCTCAAAAGCGCATGACATTAGACCAATTTGGTGAAAGATAGCTTGCCAATCGCTGTCCACTTTCAACCACGCTCAATGCAATGCAACCGACCAAATTTTGAACTTTCAGCTCCCCCATTCTTGCCTCTCCCTCCAGCGGTCAGATCATCATCGACGCCTCAAAGTCCAGGTTGTTGTCTTTCTCATTCATGCATGTCTTATTACCCCGCTCTACTCAGCCCTCAGTCATCAACAGAATGGACATCTTCCGGGCCTCACACTGCATAAACGAGTGATGACTGCAGCGGTCCGGATAATCGCAACTTGTTGTTTGTTATCTGTGAAGGGTGAATATATGCAGCCGTCTCCGTTTTCACTTATGTTAACGGGGTCATGCAGCCAACAATTATGTCCCAATGTGACATGCCAGTAAGCTTACTCTATTCTTAAGCACAATGGGATAGAAGTAACATGGAAAGGATATTTAACTTACGCAAGAAACTGTAATTACATACATGCCAATTCATTACTTTTCGTGAACATAACAGAGTTTATTTTCTCTCGAATTTCAAATATCTCACTTCACTTTACTTCTCGTATCTTCTTGTATCTTATCTTGTCCCAAGATGACATGCTTCCGTTCGTCCGATGTGGCTGACATGCCGCTTGGAGCGCCTGGTAGTCTTTCTGTATTCGACAAAGCTTGTAGGTAGAAGGCCTCAATATGCATGTCGCTCACTCTGAATCATTGGCTGCACCAATTAGAGAGCTCTCATGGAGTTAGCTGGCAATCTCTCAACAATCAAGAAAGCGGAACTTACCTTAAACCTAGCTTGCTCCTCGGTACCGAAGATCAAGATCTATAGCTCTTGAGACTTTTCAGTTTGCCATTCTCTCTCCGTAGACACTGGTATGGACATCTGACGACCCGAATTATGAGTAGCATGCACGGACCATCAAATCGTTCATCAGGACCTGACACGTGGGGTAATTGGTACAGTAGGGTAATGGAATCCAAGAAGTCTGGCCCTTCACATAGGAGAGGGGCAGTGAGAGGTCGACAGTGTCACTAACCGATATTGACAGAATCGGTGGACTATAATTAAACATCCTTGACGATATCCTTACCCCGCCTTTCTCAACGTGTTAGGTTCATAATCTTAGCAGACAGATGGCCAGGATACACGTCACACACGCGTCGACGCGAGAAGTAGAGAATGGTAAGAGTGGCATGTCGTCAGGACCCTGTACCCGCTATATCTTTTTGTATGGCCGACCGGCCTCCCTATCGATGACATAATTGTCACGCGACATATTGTGGTTTTAGATATTAATCACTTCTTAGCTTTAACAAGTATATTGACATAAACGGGGTTTAGTGTACGAATATGCTTCCCATCCAATGCTATCATGCTTTGTTTGACCTCTTCCTTGACGCCAAATGGCCCCATATTTCAGACAGAAGCAGCATGTATCCCATCAGATTCATATCAAGCCCGCAACCGGCATCGCCCTACTCAATGGTTTTCTACGAGCCCAATACCTAGGAAAACCCCGTTCGCTGGTGACATTACTGCAAATGTGTCTCGAAGAGCGGTGAAGAAGGATGGCGAGAGAAGAATGTATTTGGCTGCTGACACTAGACAGTGGTAACATCATATGTCTCACGCCACAGTCAATTGGCCACAGTCAATTGAATCCAATAGGCTGACTCTGTTCTCAGAAGGGATGGGTAAAGATAAACCACTACAGAGGCATGTCTTACTACGCCGCCCTGCCCGGCGCTCAATCAAGGGAGGAACCAACAGCCTTCAAACCAAAGCAGCACCGTGGGTAACAAGCGGGGAAGGATCTGGTGATTGCGATACGCTGGTTATCTGTCAGCGTTGTCCAGGCACATGCAGCCACAATTGGCTATGCATGATCCACGTACTACCCAACCATTCAAATCATAGTGGGAATGCTCAGATGACTCAATCTCTCCACTTTCGGCTGGCCTCATTATCCTCGTCGGCCAACACATAATGCTGATTCGGCGAGACTTCTTGGCGCGATAATTGATGTCTCATAGCGTCATGACGTGGCAAACAATTGATAAGAAGAGATAAAATGGGGAACTGCTGGCAAACTCAATCTAGTCAATAATACTGTCTTGATCATTTGCATAGAAAGGCTAGCACGTATTCCGCGCCCATCCATCTAGCGATCTAGGTATAATCAATTGTATGTCCTAGTAAAGCATCTTTTGTGGAATAAATGAAAGTGTGACAGCACTAACTTGAATATATATGTCTACACTACAGGTTTTGGTAAAATTGCAGGGAGGCAGGGGCCTTAGCTAGACTAGATGTAAATTGGCGTCTTTTGTTGCATAGAGGCAGCAAGTGACACAGTGCCAGGAGCCGGTTTTTCAAACACAGTAGAGGCAAGCAGTCAAGGGCATGCATGAGGTATGTATCGTCTGATACCTATGCCGCACATGCGTCACAATTAACACCATTTTCGATGCTCTGCCGCAAACGTTGATCTTAAAGCCTCGGCTTCAACTGTCCAGCAACTCAGGAGTGGCGCCAGGTAAGACACATGCCATTCACCGATGGAGGCGCGCTTCATTCCTCAAATTGAGAGCCAAGACATTGCCATCAACCATGTTTTGGCCCGAGCTGGTCTTCAACGTCAGGGACGTATATCATCTTCTCTTACCGATCAGATGATACAGCGGAGTACCAGCATTATCGTTACATATCTCCTGGACGAAGTACCCGAGTTTCTTGAGTTAGCTGAGCTACGAAGACAGGTAAGAATATTAAAGGGTTCCGGATATTGTGGATTGATGCTAACTCGACATAGGGATGGGAGAACCCTGCGGGCGATCGCCACTTCCATAATCAACGTCGTGCGGCAGACAAAACGGATAAACAAACATCGAAATATCACTATCGTCTTATGCAAAAGATTGGCGAAGAGATTCACAGTGCCACTGGGGGTCTTGCCACGAGGACGTTTCCGGGAACTATCCTCGATATGTGTGTCGCTCCTGGAGGCTTTCTCGCAACCGCCAAGAGACTTAACCCTGGAGCCGAGGTCATGGGATTCAGCCTACCTCCTTCCGATGGAGGATATAGTGTTCTTCTGCCTGAAGACACACAGAGTTCCGTGCCGTTCCTAGATATCACCATGCCTGCTGCA
>JAAOAT010000096.1:0-93615 GCA_013186855.1 Fusarium ramigenum | reverse complement strand
ATATAAAAGTAATCTTCTCTTAGCTAGTATTTTATTAATTATTATTTACTAATCCTCTTCCTTTTCCGATTCTATAGTATCTTCTAATTCAATTTCCTCTTCAGACTCGCTTTCCTCTTCTTCCTGCATCTCAAGCTCGTAACGATTCTCCTCGTCTCTAGTGTAATAGTGGTAACAGTCATCCCCTGGCATGTGGATCTCATCACAGCAATATTGCCCTGGAATGTAAGGGCTATTACAAGTGTCACAACTTGCGCCACTCGGTCTCGGTTCAGAAAAGTAATGATAGCACGTTGCACATAACGAGTCATATGTGTATGTGTCCTCATCCGTCCAGTCCCTCGATTGCCGCAACAATGCTGCAATGGCATGATATTCGTCATCTGCGGAACAAATAGCTCGAATGAACTGAAATCTTCCAGGACCTGTAGTAAGTGCCCCGTGGTCGAGCAAGAGTTCAACTATATCCAGTCGCCCATTCTCAGCAGCCCCTTCCAGGGCCGTTCTGCCACAGAACCAGCTACCCCTGGCATTGACTCGCGCTCCAGCATCTAGCAGCTGCTTCGCTAGTCCAATAGGCCCCCGGATGGCGGCACATTGCAAAGCTGTTACTCCAGAAAAAAAGGATGGTGGTGCGTTAACATTTGACCCAGACCGCAGAAGGGTCTCAATGATTGTCAAGCGGCCAACCTCAATAGCAAGTTGGATAGGCGAGCGGCCCCTGGATTGGCATGGATCATGCTCGTTGATATCTGCTCCCGACTTGATAAGCCAGACGACTGCTTCCTCCATTCCATGTCGTATCGCATATCTCAGCAAGGTTGAAAGTGTGGACAGCGGTAGTTGAAGACTTCTTACTTGTAGGTTGTAATCCATCAACCCCTTCAAACAATCTAGAGTATCCATACTAAAAGCTCTAGCCCATGTGATATCGTCAGGCTGATAACCGTGACTGAGCAGTTCTAAGACCCCGGATGTTCCTCGACAGGATGCGGCTAAAGCCAGCGGACTGCCCTGGGAAAGACTATTGAGGCCACCATAGCCTCCATCATCGTCAAAGGTGTCGTGCCAGAAAATGTGGGATGAATTGATATCAAGGCCATAATATTGGGAAAAGTCAAAAGAAGAACCCGTGGAGAAGACGGGAAGCAGCGCGGTCTCTGGTTTTTGAAGCTGTGCGACAAGCTTTCGTACCAAAGGTAAATTACCTAGCATCGCGGCCAAACCAACTGCGGTTCCCTCTAAAATATCGTGAGGGGATTGAAGAGGTCTGTTCTTGACAAGAAAGTCGATGACCCAGTGGTTCTCAACTAACACAGCACAGCATAAGCTTGATGGGCTGTAGTATGTTGGCAATTCTGAAAATGCGCTTTTGAGCCGGGCATCATGTCGTACGATGATCGATGCGTCGATATCAAGCACGCTATCCTTGCTGGCGTTGAAAACCTTCTCCCAGTGTTTCCGAAGGAGCTTTCTGAGACGCGGGTCACATCCGCCGCGCTTTCCTTTAATGTTGCATACGCGCCTAGGTAGGAGGGCTTCAAACACTTCATATGTCAATGTTTGTGGTGTAGCACCCCTTTGTAGAAGCAGCTGGACGCAGTCTGTGTTTTTGCTCTGCAGAGCCAACGCAAGCGCGCTGCATCCGTTTAAACCTTGTTCGTTTGGGTCGCCTCCCGCGTCTAGAGCAACAGAAAGTATGTCGTAACATCCTGCACTTGACAATTGAGGAACTGCTCCTGGAGGGAACAAGGCTCCCGATCTAAGAAGTAGTTTGATCGCATCATTCCAGATACCTCTGGCCGAGCTATCACGGAGAAATAACTGTAAAACAGTCGGGGAGTTGTGTTCTTGAAGACTCTGAGAAAGAACCTCCTTCAGCACTAAGAACCGACATGCCTTCATATCAGGCGGTTTGATCCTAAGATTGACGTCGAGCCCATTCGACAGAAAGTACTGTAATATATCGAGTTGGTCTGTCAATATCGGGATAAGGAGGAGAGCGGCGCTGGATTGATGATAGAGCTTGAACAGTAACTGATAAGCCTCTTGATGACCCTGTTTGATAGCGACTTCCAAAGGCGTTACGCCGCGTGCATTACGCCTGAAGCCGATAGGGTTAATTCTATGAAGAAACGATATAACACCAGGGTCCCCGGCACATGCTGCTGAAATGAAAACGTCGGGTGTGATAAATGACGCTGCTTTGATGTCCTGATTTCGGTTCTGGAGAAGGTCGAAAACTACGCTTGTGGCATGAATGCTGATTGCAGCAGCCGTGCTCAACGCTGTCTCCTTTTCGACGACGCCGCACTTTGTAATCCCGGGGATGCTTGTTAGCGTTTCGATGGGAAGGGAGACATCGGCGCCAATATCTAAAGCCTGTTCGAAAAGGCGCCCATCCTGTAGTATAATAGCCGCATGGAGCATTTCTTCTGCTGTCAAAGCCTTGTAGTGATCTAACAAGAGCCTGATGATGTGTGCACCTTCGTTATCACAAGTTCGATCAAGCAGGACCAAGCTTATAATCGACCGAGGATTGGGACTTCCTGGATTCCTACCAATAACCGCGCCAGCCTTCAAAAGCGGTTCAAGTATATCTACCTGTCTGAATACAATTGTATGGTCCAGTGGCGTCTTTATGGGCGTGCAAAGAAAGGAGTCGATATTGGGGTCTTGGCCCGAAGAAAGGAGCCATTTGACTAGAGTCTTAGGATTCTCCTTGTTCAATATCCTCTTATTAAAGCAGACGAACGGGATGAGGTGTCTGAAAAGATTATGCATAAAGGCCCTGATGGTCAGATCTTGTTGTCGGGCCCTCCTTAGACTATCTGTGGCACCCAAAAGCCCAGTACCGGAGATAAGAGTGTAAAGATTCTCAAAGTCGCCAGCCTTCCATGTTGAGATCATGTCATTCGAGACTTTATAGAAAATGAGCTTCAGGCACTCGGGTATCACGACATTTGTGGTACCGGTCGTGATGATTTGAGCAGTCTGTAGGTGTTCACCAGGGAAGTATTCAGGCATTCCCATAACAAGGTTCATAGCCAACCTGGGGATCAGATGGCTTGCCTGACCTTGATTGAAGTTTTGGCCAAGCAGCAATATGTTCGACGTAAGAAGATCAAGTACTGGCACTCTTTGCTCACTCGTCACCTTGTGTAGTTGAGTATAGCTCAGCCCTAGTCAAGATGAAGTCAGAAGAAGGCTCTCGTTCTTTGGATGATTAAACTTACGTTCTTGCAACTTGGATCGGAACTTGAACCACGGCAGCGTCTCTGGCCACTCAAACTCGTTTAGGTAGGCTTGGGGCGTACAGACAATAAGCTGATCTGACGATGCAATGGGCTGAATATGGCTTCCTGCAGAACGTCAATTTTGGGATTTCAACTTGGTAACTAAATTTGAGTACTTACTAGCGAGGTTTTGAGCGCGGACACTTGTATTGCGGTGGTGATTTATTTGTTTGTCGATGGTGGATTGCTTCAGTCGCTTACCGGATAAAAGAACATCGCTTTCTTTACCTTCCCGTTTCCTTTTATTGATCGTTTGGTCGATATACTTCCATGAGTCGCAGTCAATATATTTCAAGATATTCCACTTTTTTAATCGGTACTCCAGTTGGGCTTTCCTGAGAGCCAATTAGTATAAGTAATACGGGAGGGCATTGAAATACAACGTGACAGTGAAATTCTCAAAGATACCCAGCCAGTAGACGAGATCGTTGAGAGACATATCCGAGAGGTATAAGTTTCGAATTAATGTGTAGTTCCGCAGCCATTCTACCTCCATAGCATCCTTTTTCCGTACTTGGTCCATGGCGAAGTTGTTGGTCAGAAGGATAGAAGGTAGGGATGTGAAGGTTGGAAGTGATTATTGACAAGTAGGTGAGAGTACTGAGCTAAGATGGAGGGAATACTGAGGGGCGGTTGCCGATCTAAATAGTCAGGTTCAAGAGCCTCATACTTTTTCACCAGGGAAATTGTCGGTGACCAAATGCTCAGCTCGCTCATCCATGCGGCTGAATACCCAGGATCCAAAACACGTATACAGCAAGCCACTTCCCTCTACGCGCGCCCTCAGCCAATGGCCCAGAATCTGAAACCCACAAATATGGAGACGCAGTTCATCTGAGCCAATAAGCCAAAATCTGACTGCATATGCAGGTCTCGCCAATATTTTTAATTGACCAATGGTCCAGAATCTGAAAAGCACAAAATTGGAGACATGGCCTACCTTAACCAATGAGCCAGAATCTGAAAAGGCCGAAATAGTACAAGCGTTGTTTTTGGCCAGCAGGCCAGAATCCAAAATGTGCCCGGCTCACCAGTGTCTTTCCATATCGGAAATAGACTTGGGCAATAATCTTTTGAACTTTTACAGATACTCCTTTTTTATATATAAGTTAATAAGTCTCTCCTCAATCATTGAGTCTATCTTCCTCAATACGTTTTTAAGTCCTTATACATCAACTTCTCCAGTCCCCTGTATTAGCAGAATCTCTCTACATGTCGAGCATTCACTAACAGACGATCCCATTCTCACGTGACTATGAACGTGGAATCAATCATCGCCCTCACTACACTACTTGTTGCTCTTCCTCCTACTATGTATGTTCTATATAGATGGTATAAGCAAGCCAAGGAAGACCCTTCATGTAAGACTCATGTTTGGTGTAGCTGACCAGGCTCTGGAGCTAAATCAAAGACACAGCATCCATCTCATCCCGTGCCGGTGGGCCTCCGACAAGTTCAAGGCGTCGTCCACTGCTCTTCTACACTCGTGTAGATACAAACATTGTCATGCACATGCAAATGGAAGAGGGTATCATATACGATCAAAGCTAGGGTTTTAGACTTCTGGATTAGGTTAGATTCCCCTTCAGGGTTGCTTTTCCCTTAAATAGAACCTCCTTTATAACTATCTATATAGAAACATTTAAACTAAAATAATTATTCTATAACTACGCCTTGTGTTTAGTTCGTGACTTAGGTGCCACCTGCGTTTTCTGCGCGTTATGCCATACAAGGTGCAACTTAAACTGAAGTCTCGAGTCAAACTCGAACGAACACTCAGAGCAAGTGTTTTTTGCAACTTCCGCTCCGGGTTTACCTACTTGCTTCAATCTCTTGAACGTCTGCGTCAACTTGTCCTTTCCTGGATGCAAGTTTCTCCTATGTTTCTCAAGCTCCTTGAGTGACCCAAACCCTATCTTCGACGAAGGACAATCATCGTCTTCACAGCTGAAAGGTCGATCATGGCGATCGTAGTGGCCTTGTCTGTCCCCATGAGATGCGAAGCCTTCATGGAAATAGTAACATGATAGTCTGGAGCACTTGAACCAGTTGCTGCCATGGAAGTTCTCAAGCGAGTTTATATCGATATTTGTATTCGTAATCGTTTTTGGCGTGGATTCCAGAAGTTGTCTGTTTATTTCGAGGGCTTTTCCAAGTTTGCCTATACTGACTTTGTCTTTTCGATCATCAGTAAGCACCTTGTAGTTGGATGAATGTAGCCACAAGGACACCACGTGCTGATTGTGGTCAAGTTGTAGTAAGACTTCGACGTCTGGCATTTCACGGGATTTGCCTGTAGAAGCCATTTCTGCCTCATGTTGTGCGGCAAATAAGGTGAAAGCGGAGATTATGTCGTGTTTGTGACTCTGGCCATCTATTGTAACTCCTTTCAACGACTCCAGCAATGCTAGGACATGGTCTGTCCAATGAGCAATGGCGTAATCTTGAAATGCAAAATAGCCCTCATGGATGTATTTCAAGATCGCAGGTTCCGTGGTTTCCCCAAAACAGTCAAAGCTGAGGTAGTTGAGACAGGTATATGCCATGGAGAGTTCTGCCATCCACCGTGGAATGTAACCGAGCTCTTGAATGTACCTGTGCTGTGTCAGTAATGCAAAACAATGCCATCTTCTTGTGGTCATACGTAGAAGCTGTGGCATGAACGAATTCCACTGCTCCCCCAGGAATGATTTCAATCAGAGAACCACAAATGTCTCTCATATCCATGGACAATCTCAGAGTTGAGTCGACCGTCTGCTCCTGAGGATCAATAGATATCGCTGCCTGGAGCTCGCGCGACCGGAGTGGCCTTCTGGAACAGAGGACGAGAGAAAGAATCTTCTCGGCCATTGCTCTCTGGTTATGATTGGGATTATTCCGGATCCTGTGCAGATTGCGGTCATATCTGTATCCTATTAGTTAAATAGAGGCTATGAGGACAGCAGCTTTTCCGACTTCAGTACGCACGCTTGGCCTAGTCACTGAGGAAGACTATGGAACTCTTTGTAAAAGCATTTCAAATTTGGCTGGCCTTCAAGGTTAGACAAGACTAGTTTGGCGAATAGAAACATCCCTAATAGATCAGTTAATTAAGCGCTAGGAAGAATAAATGAGGCATACCGTCTGACTTATCAAGCACATACTGCTCGACGTATTCCCGATCGGCGTCGCCGAGTCTGAACATGTCTTGGATCGCACTGGTTTTGAACTCTACATATGCTTTCATATCCTGCACTGTGTCTTGTTGCCCAAATCGAATCATGGTTGCCATGCCAAACGCCTTTCTGATGTTGCGCTCATCACGGCTCAGGATTAGAGCACGGAGCTTGGCCGGCCTCAAACTATCACAGATAGATAGTGCTTCATGGAGAAAGCTTAGAATTGCCTTTCTTTCGTTATCATCACATTCATCGAGACCATCCATAACGAGGTAAGCCTTCGCAATGTTTTGCAGCATGTGGAGCAGAAGTGTCTTGCAATGCTTGACTGACTGCAGCGTGATTTCTCCACTTTTGATCGCTTCATCGTAGTAATATGGTACAAGATGATCTTGCTGTGTGACAAGCTGGCTCAAGATGGCTTTCATAAACGAGAGAAGCGTTCGTTTCTTCGGATCCCCATGTTTGCAATAAAAGAAGCCGATCGGCTCGGTGTCACGTTGTCTTAGATGATCAATTATCACGGAGGCGAGGACAGTTTTACCTAACAGCATCAACATTCAAGGTGTCAATGTAACGAGAATGTAACGGCAGAACATACCAGCGCCCGCAATAGAAGACACCCAAATTGTTGAGGATTTAGGCACTGTTTTGTCCAGCCAAGATTTCACATCCTCGTGATTGAGAATCCATTGGCCCATTGGTCTTTGAGTAGCTGTTGAGCTCTCTTGAAGGGTTTCACTTATATGTTCATGGTCGAGAATAGCTTGTGGTGCTGCAATCCATTGTGAAACAAATGCTTTCCGTTCCGCTGACCTCTTAATACTTGCTTCTTCAAATTCTGCAAGCATTTTCAGGCGATCATTTTCATAGTTGTGAATGTGGTATCTGTTTGCGTGGCTCTCAATGAGTTCCTTCTGTCGCTTCAGATCTTCTAGGATACTCTGAAATCTGGTCCTGAAATCCTTCCATAACGAACGAAAAAACTGCTTGAGCACTGCCAATATGAACATTAGCCAGTTAAAAGGAAAAGGTAGCATAGCCGTACTAGACTGTTCAAATATTCGGAGTGCCTTGATGTGGAATTCTGGAATATTAGACCAAGCATGTTCCATCACAGTTTGCATCTTGTCATTCTGGGCAAAGGTATTCTGGTACCCTTCAAAAATGGGAAAGTTCTCAGCTATACGCTGATAAGCATCCAGTAGTGTATCAAATGACTCGGTCCAGTTTATAGCGGTCTGTATGTACTGTCAACCTCTCGTTCGGTTGCAGATACGGCAGGGTCTATACCAGAAGTAGTAGCTTTATTGGCCCCCAGATAAAGGCAAGGATCTCGGACACGTTGAGGAAGACCTCAATCACTTTCCCGAATTGTTCCATAGCCTCGAGGAACGGAACGAGTCGCCCCATATGCATCATCTTCTTTCGTGACCGTTGCTGCGATTGAATGGCTAAGATGGCCACCTTGAGCTCATCCAAAGTCGTGACTTTGAATTGCTGTCTCTCGGCCGGCTTGAGGCGACTCTGAAAGTCTGCGAGAGCTCTCTGAAAGCCATTTGGCTTCGGAATTGGTGGTCTCGATGTCATGCTGAGGTTTTACTGTAAAGTGTCGTCAATAATGATACATTTCAAGGTCGTGAAACATTAAAAAAAAGAGAGAGAGACAGTATGAGCCTAAGACATTATAGGTCAAATGAGAAACATTGCACAGCTTTGCACTTTCAGCCCAAATGCGGGGAAGTGGCTTACGGATTTTGTCAACATTGGACAGCCTGTATCTGCCTTATTAAGGCGACCACGGTCAGGTGATGGCTGAGCCTCAGGGATTATGCACATTTTGTCAAATCAGGCTCCCAACATCTTTACTGAAAAATCGAAATATGACTTCTTACTCGAACTTTCTCTAAATCACGGATCGGTGAGCTTTGTTCAAGAACCGAGAAAACGGGTGGTTTAGCATTTTTCATAATTGTACTACAATATGAACTACTGCCAGGCAGACTTGCTGGAGCAGGTTGACAATTCTCAAAACGACATTGATGAGTCGTCTAAAGATAACATGTGAGTGAGTCCCGGATCATATCGAGAAATACAATAACTCACCATATCGGATAGATCGAATGAACCGTTCTCGTCATTACCCATAACCGATTTCTGGGGGACATTCTTTCAACCAGATCCCTCTATTACGGGCGATTTCTTTGATGCCACACTGCCTATTATCGACACAGATGGCGCAGGAACCTCGTGGAGTAACATGCAAGAGTGGGCGGACTCCTTGTTTCACCTTGACCCTCCCGGAGATCTCACTCCCCTTCTTATAGAGGACAATACCGATCAGTCTGAGGGTTCCCGACTTTGTTGCTATGGCATGGTATGTCAATAGTCTGGGATCTTCAAACCAAAGTGGAGTTTACAACTGCGCTAACATGATATTTACGAAAGGTTCCAGATGTTCCCATCAAGCTTGTCGGCGACATGAGAGATCTACAGTCAAGAATTAATCCATGTCTGCCTTATCAGATGTTTACCATTTCCAAATACTACCAGTACTTTATGCTTAAATCACCAGATGGTGGCATCTTTGCTCAGATAAATGAGCTGGCCTCCAAAGGTATTGCGGAATCCCAAAAGGTTGCCTCAATTGAGATCATGGCTTTTATAGACACGAAGCTTCTGCAGCATGTATTCTCCCGCGCCAAAAAGCCAGGCGAGGCAACTCTCAAGGTTGAGGTAAACTTCTATGGTTCAGTGGATGACGCAGAACTAGTTGGAGATAAGCTTTGCAGTGAAAAGATGTTTCTTCAAGATCCAGAACACGGGGCCGAGAACGTTGAATACCGGAACCCTCATGTTATACGCTTTCCAGGTGTTGAGGAACCCGCCTCATCTTCAACAGACCATGGCTTCCAATCCACCAAATCCAAATCTTCACAAGCTCTAGTCGATGGGGTGAACGACCATGATCATGTCATACTGTCTATATATCAGTCGCTGGTGCGCTCCCGAGACTTGGACACGAGGAAGACGGGGAACATGGTCAAGAGAGCCCTCCTACCGTACGCGCTTACGGACCGCTCACACTACAAAAAGGACAACACTAATTTCAGCGTTTTAGGCATCAAGCAAAAGCAGTTTGTTTTATGATCCAGAGAGAGCAGGGCCCAACCCCTCCTGAGTTTAGCCTGTGGTCACAAGAGCGCAATGTGTTAACGACCTTGTATGGGCCATTAAACTAAATCGAGATCACAAACTAATCTTTACTTCAGATACCGTCATAGAATAACCGGAGCTGAATCTACTGATTGCCCAGACGAGCTTGGAGGTGGCATACTTGCAGATGATATGGGTATGGGTAAGTCCTTGAGTACATTGGCTCTCATCGCGGAGACTCTTCCATTGGCCCATTCATGGTTTCGGGATGTACCTGCAGGGTCAAGCAAGGCTCTGTCAAGAGCAACTCTTGTTATAGTACCCTCTACATGTAAGTATTTGAATCTCTTCCGCTTCTTTGGGTCTCTCTTGGACTATGCTGATGTGGCCACAGTGATTATGAACTCGTGGGAGTCGCAGATTACACTGTTAGTATTGCCGCTATGCAATCTTCAAGACTTGAAAGTATCTCATAAATGTCGATAGCCACATTGACAAATCAATCAAGACCGGCAAGTACTATGGAAAGGATCGAAACTCCAACGCCAAGGAGTACCTGGATCTCGATATTGTTTTTACAACATATCATACGATCGCGTATAGCATGAACAAGCCGGACAGTCTTGTTTTCCGTGTCAAGTGGTTCAGAATTATTCTTGATGAAGGTCTGTCCCTTTCGTATTACTATTTTTAACCAAAGGCCTGACAACAGAAAGCACATATGATTCGTAGGCGAGAGACAACTCTGTACCAAGCAGCAAGTCAGTTGTCTGCCGCATATCGATGGTGCCTCACGGCAACACCAATCCAAAACCACCTAGAGGATTTGGGATCCCTACTTGGTTTTCTGAGAATTAGCGAGCTGGAACATAAAGCTGCGTTCAGAAAGCACATTGTCATTTCATTTTCTGATGATATTACTGCAGCGTTGAGACGGGTTGCCATACTACTGGACTCGATCTGTCTGCGAAGAACTCAAGAGTTACTCCATCTTCCGCAAGTGTCGGAGAGGCATCATTACATCGAACTCCAGGAATCCGAGAGACGGCAATATGACCAAACTTTAGTGAATATGGCTTGCTTTATCAGAGGAAAAGCTAGTCTAGGCCCCGGAAGACGGAATGGTTTTGGAATCTTCCAGGCGCAGCTTCAACTTCGACTTCTCTGTAACCATGGCACTTTTCAAAAGCCTTTTAAAGACAGCGATCATCGAGATAAGAAGGCCGAGAGAGAAGACTTCCTCTATTCCCTCGGAAGCAATGCTCAGATAACGTGCTCACTATGTGGTATCCCCATACCAGCCTTTGATATTTTGGGTGCTCTGATAGTTGCAACCACCCATGCGGGCACAAACTTTGCCAAGAGTGTATCCTACAAAACGACGAGAGGGGAGTTGTTCCGGAGAATGGCTTGCTCACAAGACCATGTCCACTCTGCAAAGGCATGATAGAAGAGCCGCATTCCTCTGGTAGCCAATCGTTCCTTGGGGAACTTGATAGTGGTCATTTTAATCCGGAAGGATATTCATCGAAAATGAATGCTCTCATACAAGACCTAGAAAAGAGCCCCGTGGGAACCAAAAGGTAAACCTAAGGACGGAAAACTGGAAAGTCACACTAACAATTTCAGCATCGTATTCTCGTGCTGGACGAGAACTCTCGACCTCGTATCAGTCCATCTTCGTCAGAAGAGAATACCGTTTCAGAGAATTGATGGAGGACAGGTACTATCACAGCGACAAGCCAACATGGATCGGTTTGCGAAATATAAAGAATATCCTATCCTCCTCATGAGCACTGGCGTAGGTGCTTTTGGGTATGCAGATAGTAAAAACATCACCAAAGCAGCATCAGGCTAATTCTGTTCAGACTTAACCTCACCGCAGCGAGTTATGTCTACATCATGGAACCACAGTGGAATCCAAGTGTAGAGAGTCAAGCCATCGGACGAGTCGCTCGCCTGGGGCAAAATAAAGAGGTTACTATAGTTCACTATATTGTTCGCGGTACAGTTGAAGTTGTATGTCGTCCCAGTCCCCTAATGCTGTTTATTAACATAACATTTAGAAAATGCACTCCCAGCAAATCCGAAAGCTTGAGCTGGGGAAAGTGGGATTTCAGGAAAAGTAATAATCTTTGCGAACACTAATCTTCCCATCAGAAGGAGCCTCAACTGGGATATCCAGCTGCCTTTCTCTACACTTCATTTTTCGCTAGCCTGAATATAAAAACCTAATTGCATATAATGCATTAGACGGGACAGTATGTTTTAATTTTAATGGGGCTTTTGTTTAAATAGTGACTGATAATCTGTGGCTAGCACGATCGCCTAATAGTAGATGCCTGGGGATTGAAGTACTTGGACAGCTGGAGTAGAGCACCTGTCATTGATGCCTCTAAAGTTCTAGCGTCAAAGGAGGAGATAAAAGACCAATTACTTCTGTCCAGGTGGATCTTCTTGCCTGGGATAACCCTTGTCAGACCAGAAGGCGGAAAGGGACCCTACTGGTCAGATATCCAATAGAACTGGTGGGTGTGAGCAAAGGCTCGTGAGCGTTTCTGGGGAATTTTAGCGTCAAAGGAGAAGATAAAGGACCAATTACTTCTCTAGCTTATATTTACATGTATCCATTTTTGTGGCAAGGCAACCTGCAACCTGCAACGGTCATCTGTCATACAAAGTGGTCTCGCGCCAGGACGTAAGCGTTTCTCTAGAATTTTAGCGTTAACGGAGAAGATGAAAGGCCAATCACTTCTTTAGCTTACATTTATATAGATCCATTTTTGTGGCAAGGCCACGTGCAATGTGCAACGTGTCATCTGTCAGTCCTATCAAAGTATCCTCGCCCGCCTCACATTCGAAGTAGGCAGGGAGGCTACTTGGGCGTAAGCGTTTCTTTAGAATTTTAGCGTCAAAGAAGAAGATGAAAGACCAATTGCGTTCTATCGACGTGGATCCAGCCGACAAAGATGGTGCCTAATTTGACGTTGGTCTCCTGGCATCAATCCCTGCAAGAAGACGCTGGAGGGCCATGGTGAGTAGGTCGACTCTGTGGCCTTTTTACCCGATAGTAGGATGGGAAGGATATGGCCGGCTTCCCGGAATCAAGGCAAGTTATAGAATGTAGTGACGGGTCGCTATGTTGCTTGGTCTACTCAGTGGTTTACTGGCCGTCAGTTAATCAATCTTCAAGTGACGTCAGTAGGCTTACTTTGCCTTCACTATCTAAAACTTTCTTAAAGAATCCGCATGCTCCCAGCTTAGGCCTTTCTCTTTATCAGTTATGGAACATGAGAAATTCAGGGCGGCTTCTATAGCTGTCTCCAGAACACCAGGCAGGGGGATTAGCGTTGATGGGCTCAGAAATAGGTATTCTGCATGCAGAATCTGAGCATGTATTAGGATTTGGAGTTTGGTCCTACGAAGTCAGTAGCCAAAGCTCGAACAGGACCAAAGCGGTCTAGGGCGTGCCTCTGAAGATGATTACTCGGCCCAAAAGGGTCATCCGTTGGCAGGTTTTGTGTCGCTTGATATTCGTATCATAATACCAGTCTAGCAATAGGGTAATGTCCTCGGGAGACACAAGCAGGGAAAGTATCCTCCTGGAGATAGACGAGACAATTTTGGCCCTCGGTTAGAGGTGGTTCGATTGAAATGGGATTTTGAAGCTGCAGAGCAAAAATTTGTCAATATACTCCGACCAAACCTTTCATTGCTGTGCGTTTCATTCTGCCTGTTCTGGCTTGCACTTATGGACTGAGAAGCGCGGCGTTATTAACTCAATGGACTTTTCTTTCAAATTTTCTGTGCGCTGGCTTTGGACATTGCTATCAGTAAGCGTCCCTATAAGTCCCCTCCTCTCCACAGGAGCTGGAATCAAGTTTCCGCGACCAAAAGATGACAAGTATTCAGATTCAGCATCCTTACTTTCTAGTCGAGACCTCTTCACCAGGTGTTTTAGAAGCGGGCTATTGACAATAATTACTCATCACTACTATCAAACGTGTCTAACAGGTCGGCTGTTCCTCATGATCTGAGCGTTTAAAGCGCATTTATTTAATGTATAGGTAAAGGACTGTCGCCATTATACTCGTGGTTCATCACTTAAGACTCTTACTGGCGCTACCAGGACGTGCCTTTACTCTCCTCTTCTACAGGCTCGTTACAGAATCGCTCTGCCATTGGCATGCAAAAGGTAAGCGACGTTGTTATAGAAACTTTCAGGAAAAGAAATGTAAGCCGAAACGAAGAACAATCTCTTCCACTCTTACACCTTACTCTGGCTGTTTCTCCCGCCTATGTATCTGTGGGTTTGGCCTTGCCAATTAAGGTCTTGGGGTTGCGATTTGAATGTCACTGGGACGAAAGAGGCCTAGTATTAGGAGATTTTGTGCTGCTGAGTGATGTGTTTGTGTGGAAATATCCCCTGAGTAGTTGTCGAGAATATATAAAAGACCTCTGCGCTTTCAGCTTCTAAGCTATTTCCTAAAGTTCAGAGTCTAGCTTATTAACGTTATCCCAAGCCTTGATCGGGTTACAAAGAGTATCTCAAAGCTATGAGAGTCCACCAGTCCTGCTGATGGCAGCTTTCTTGGCTATCAGCGGAGTTCCGATGGCCAGAATGCCGAAGCACTGAAACCAATGACTCAGGTTAGGAACAGGAAGCAAATTCCGATAGTAGCTGCTTCATGGTTTCGTGATGCTGCATCTAAGTTCTGTCTGCCGGAATAAGCTCTCAGCCACATGTCAATTGCAAAGAAGACAACTGACTCGCCATTGAGACAATGTCACTATATTGAGGAGCTGGGAGGAGAATCTTGTATCTCTATGTACAACCTCGAGAGTCTAAAACAGGAAGTGGTTCGTCAATGTTAAAACAGATAGGCCTCATCCTAACGAGGCTTCTGCACTGACTGTTGACGTGAACGGTCGGCCTTGGCTGAGGAACTGGACTACATGTGCAAGACGGACATCAACGGCACGGTATCAGAGTATAAACAGCAGCATCTGGGAGCGTCTCAATAGTCAGATTCAGTCAGATGAACGTCAATGGTGCTGATTCCCGGGACGAGATGGGGAGAGGAGGGAGATAAGTAACGCGGCGAAGGAGGATCTTGGGTGAATGATAAAAGTTTGAGCAACAGTAGACATACACGCGATGTACCTACATTGCAAAACTTCACAAGATGTTACAGATGGTTTTCAACAAAGAGAATTGTCAATATCAGGTGTTCCAGCTTTTTGGTTTTGAGAACACTTTGTCACGATCACCAATAACAGAGGACATTCAGAACTTCAATGGCATCCTTTGTATGTCGATACTACACGCCTCCTCCTCTCTCAGGCGGTCATAATATCATCGCTTTTTATTATCTGTATCGCGTTTCAAGCCCACCAGAAGTGCATCTTCACACAGCCGCCTTCCAGAACATAGAAAACATCTTGTCAATCGGATTATGGTCAAGACAAGAAGTAACAGGCAAATCTCATACGCTTGGATCAATTCCAGCCCCCTTCTCTTGACTGAGTAGGTGCTCCGATTAACTGATTCCCGACGACCGGAGCTCCTACCTACTCTTTTCAGCTTCCCGACCCCAAGTGGCCAGTTACATTGAGACTTGGCAGATGTGTCTTGAGAGCTCAAAGGGAAATAGTGCCGAGATGTCGGAGCATCGCTAAATGCAGCGATTGCAAATCGTGGGTGCTTCCTGGTGATGCGGTTGCAACTGGTCATGAAATCGGGTTTCCACTACAACGGGAATCAACTCAACAATATGCAGCACTACAGAACTCATTAAGTCGGGCATCGTGACTCAAGTTTTGAGACTCACTCCTGATCTTTAAGGAACTGCTCTATCACAATTTTCTTTAGAATATCGTTTGAAGTTTATATAAGGACAGTTAACTTCAGTCGATATAGATAGTGCGATGCTTTGGTCCCCTAGTTGAGGGAATGGAAAGAGACTTTTTATTGTTTTTGATTCCTAGAATATAGCTAATAGTGTGATAGAGGAGATCATGAAGCCTGGGCAGTAGTGGAAGGTTGATGCATCTATGAATCCCCTTGGCATTCCTTGCTTGTAAATGTGGTATCGCGCTTTTGCGTTTCGCCGAACCCTAGCTTTGCTCTAAGTATTTGCCGGCAGGGCCTAGCATCCTCATATCAGGTCTGCTGAACGATTAAGTTACTTATGCCTCTAGTTCTTCTTTTATCTCTCGTCTTCTGAACTTGGTTGTTTCTTCCAGAGCATTGGCTTCGTGATACCTAAAAACCCCTCTTACTTTCAGATACTAGACATCGACCAAGAACTACTTGACCCTCTCTAACTTTCTCTGCATAGGCAAACCAATCGAGCCAGGGTTATCACGGCATCTCACGCTCTCGCGCTACTCAGCCTCAGGAGTCCAGTCCTCTTGGCCGTCACCAAGACCGAAATGTTCCCACTCCTTGCAGAGCTAATCTTTAGAGTAACACTGCGCAAGATCAATGACAAAAGGCTGATAGGACTGCGCGTCAACTACAACGTCGTGTGGGCAGCTGTTGTTAAGCAGGATATCGGGCCGTTTGATCTCGTAGGCTCCTTGAACAGCACGCTAGATGATCAAGATCCATTCTTGCTCTGAGGTAGGCGAGGATAGTAATTCAGAAAAATCATTAACATTCAATCCGGGATGAACTGGAGAAAAGTTTTATTGATACTGTAGTATTTGCTGATGTAATGCTGGCGCTGGTAGATGAGAGTCGAACAGAGGCATACAAATGGGGAAAGAAAACACCCTAGAGATCATCACGACACTTGTAGGCCTTAACCTCAGTCTCAAAGTGCGATCGGGCCTGGCATTACAACACTGCTTAAACTTAGCGCGTCGCCCAAGCTCCTGTCTCCAATCAAATCTCCAATCACCCTCTAAGTTAGGCGCATAGATTGAGGCGCTGGGTGCTTTGAGTTTTACGAGCATTACTAAGGAGGTCTTGTATAATTGCTATCTAGAACAGCCTAGATCCCGAAAATACACGGAGGTATGCTGCATTTAGAATGCTCACATGATGATCAGACCTCCATCTTCCTTATTTTGACGGAGGTAGCCAGAACACATACGTCATTCAAACGCTAGTTGCTGGAAATGGACTAGTGCCACTAAGAGCAGTATGTAGCTTTACAATATTAAAACGTGAGATGAGGTTGCGATTCGGGGTGCATTGATTGCATGGCATATATGCTTATTGAATGCAACCACGACTAGAAAAGTCGCATACCGAAGCGCGTACTGTATACGTTTTTCGCAATTCTTTTTAAAATTTGCCAAGTTCCTCGCCTATACTCGATTTAGGATTGAAAACACCGCAGCACAAGCCATAAATTGAGACAGTTGTTACGGTCAAAGAAAGCCAAAGCAAGGGTTCAAATACGCAATACATATCTAAACCTTCAAATTGCAACGACTTTCTTCCTCTTCGCATATAAGTTTTAATACCAGAAAACACCAATGGATTCACTTGGAGACTCAATTGAGAACATGTCACTTGATGAACTTGATGAGTTGATTGACATGGGCCGTCAAGCGGTGGTAATTGCTGATATTGGGCACCCTATGAGGTTCAAGGTTCTTTCAATGCTGGCATCCAACCTTCGCCATCGCTTTACCAGAACAGGGTCAGAAGAAGACTTCAACGACATGATTGAATACCTCAGACTTGCGAGGCGGTCGGCCAGTCATGAAGACTCAGAGAGGCTATCAATGAACTGCTTCCTAGCTACAATGCTTTTCAGCCGCTATCAGTTGTTTGGCGAACGCGACCTCCTTTCGGAAGCCATCGAAACAGTTGAAACCACAATACCGGACATGGTAGATGGAAGTCAATTACAAGACATCTCCAGCGATCTCAGTGACATGTACTGGGCTCGGTATGAACTTGATCATGACGTTGAGTCTCTGAGACTAGCTATACAGAAAACTCCAGAACCACACCCTCAACGTTGTTATCGGCTGTTTACCTTGAGCGGCATTCTTCACAATCTTCACAAGGCTACAAATAGAGCAGAATTGCTTACAGAAGCAATACTTTATGGTCAAGAAGCCCTGTCATGCGCAGGAGACTCTAGACATAATAACAAAAATTGCCACTCAAACCTGGGAGATTTGTACTTTGCTAAGTACAAACTGTCGAGAGATAACAATGATCAGCATCAATGCAGGTCTGATCTCAATCTTTCTATCAAGCATTTTGAGGAGGCTGTTAGACACCTCGCCGTGGACGACAAGGATTACTCGTCCGTTCTCGGAGGTCTAGGAGATATGCTGGGATTCAGATTTGAGTTGACGCAGAGACTAGAAGACATCGGCAGGGCCATTGAACACCTTGAGCGGTCGCTTGCGTCAATGAGAGAAAGCGATCCAACTTTCACGAAAACGCTTGATCGGCTGTACTTTTTGTTGTTCACTAGGCATCAAAGGACCAGAGACTGCCGAGATCTAGAGAGCGCCCTCTGCCATGCCGAACAAATCCTGGCAACTAATGCCGAACATGGTCCTTGTAAAGCTGAGGATCTTTACAGAATTGGACATCTACGCCTCAGCCTGTTCCATATATCAAAAGACGACAATGACTTACGCTTGGCTGTCGAGTACTCTGAAAAGGCTGTCGCAAAACTAGTTGCAGGGAGCGCTTTGACAGCAACTATACTTTCTGGTTACGCCAGTGCGCTTTCAACCAAAAGCGAGCGCAAAGGGGATACGGAATCGTTAGAGAAAGCGCTTGAAACAATGAGAAAAGTAGTCAGCATGTCGCCACCGGACGACCCCAATCGAGCGACATACTTGATGAACAACGCCATGATGCTGCTCTGTCGATTGAGACATGGAGACTCGGAAATGGATCTTCGAGAAGCGATTCGGTTAGCCAAAGAGGCAAAAGAAAAAATGTCGCGCCACAATTCAAACTCAGCAGAAGTTTTGACACTTTTGTGTAGCTTACAAACCAACGTGTTTTCATTCAGTCAGAACATGGATGATATTGATGCGGCAGTCTGGTATGGACAAGAGTCTTTACAAGTGCAGCACAACAGAGACCAAAGAGCCAGATGCCTCTTCAACCTTGGTAATGCACTTTTTGCAAAGTCTGAGAAGACACATCGCAAAGATGATCTCGACGCAGCGATTAATATGCAGACAGATGCAGTCTCAGATGCCGAAGATCCTAACCGACCTCAATATCTTTCTGATTTAGCCAATAAGCTTCGCGATAGATTCTTCAGATACGGAAACACAAAAGATCTCGACGCTGCAGTTGAGCGAGCTGGTGTTGCAGTAGAGCTTATCCCGCCCGATCATTCTCACAGGCCTCATGCTGAAGGGAATCTGGGTATAATACTGCATCAGCTTTATCTGGTGAATGGGTCAATGGAAACTCTCGAACGTGCAATCGGTCTCTGCGAATCTGCGATTTCGACGATGGACATAATGTTCCCTGGCCACCGCGACCGACGAAGGATCCAAAACCATCTAGGTGGCATGAGGTATGCCAGGTATGAGAGGACAGGAGCAGAGGAAGACCTGAACCAGTCGATCGATCATGGCATGGAAGCGCTAGAGCATGCACGGCTTAGCGACCTCGCGACACAGACTTTTATGGTCAATCTGGCTGAGGGATTTCGCCAGCGCTTTGATAGATCAGGACGTTTAGAGGATGTTGAGCAAGCTATAAGGTTGTCTGAGACAATCATTGACGCAACTGCTTCCAACCATCCGCGACGCGCCATTCGGTTGAGTGGACTGAGTAAGATGCTCTTTTCAAAATACAAGAGAACCTCAATTCCCGAAGACTTGGAGAACTGTATCAAGTATGGGAAAGAAGCCAAGAGTACTTCGATGCCAAGCCAAGCACACTGGACTGGAATTTGCCATGAGTTGGGGACTTTCCTTTGCGCCAAATTCGAGGTGACGGGCGCTAGGGAAGATGTTGAAGAAGGCTTGGAGAATGTTCTTGAAGCTGTGGGAAGAACCCCTGAGGACCACGTGGAGCGGGATATATTTGTGGCGACACTCGGCAGCCTCCGTCACCAAAAGTATCAAAGGTTTAATGAAGGTAATGACCTTGAACAAGCAATCATTTATGGTTTCGAAGCATTGAAGACAGCTCCAACCCATTCGCCGAGGAGAGCTTTGCTTGTTTTCAACTTGGCTCGGTGGGTTGCAAGTCGGCCGCTGACTGGGAGAGACGAGAATGATAGAGAATTGTCAAAATGTCTGCTGTCTTATGTTTTGAACTTGGACTCAGCTACAATGCTTACTAGAGCTCGAGCTGGGGCGTTGATGGCATATCAGTGTATCACCGACCAGGAATGGAAAAAGGCGTATAACGCTCTCCAGATGGTCATCGAGCTTCTGCCACGGATCAGCCCTGGCACACTAGCCCGAAGTGATCAACAATACATCTTGAAAGAGTTTTCAGAACTGGCATCCCTTGCGGCGTCTTGCGCATTGCAGCTCGGGAAGTCCAGCGCAGAGGCCCTAGAGACTCTCGAGTCTGGACGTGGCGTTATTTCTGGCTTGATGGTCAATCAGCGGAACGATGTCAGTGAACTGGCGCTGGTAGACAAGGACCTTGCAGCAGGATATGAAGCACTAAGACGTCAGGTATCTCAGTCTTCTGCAGATAGCGTTGAGTTCACAAGCAGTACGGAGCTTCTGACAGACGTAGTTGACGCGAGAGGTGACCTGTTCTACGACGCAAATCTGGCCAAGGCCGAACAACGGAGTGCAGCCATACGAGAACTTGACAACACTGAACGATACATCCGGGACGAGGTACCCGGGTTTGAAAGGTTTCAGCTTTCTCCATCGAAGGAACAAATGCAGGTCCTGGCGTCCAAACATCCTATTGTTTCCATCAATGCAACATCAATTCGGTCTGATGCCTTTCTGGTTACAAGCAGCGAGATACGGTCTATCAAATTGCCGCACGATACCTATACGAGACTGCTTGCCTTCGCCAAGAAGTTAATTGGAAACGAAAAACTGTCACATGGGCTCCCCAGTACTCTGTCTGACAGAAATGATGAGCTTAGAACGAACCTTGAGTGGCTGTGGAGAGGTGTTGTTGAGCCTATTCTGAACAACCTCAAGGACGAATTGACTCATCTGACACCGAAGCGATTTTCAAACAATCCCGGCTCAAATCTGCCTCGCCTTCTATGGGTTACGAATGGCGTAGCCGGCCTCTGCCCACTCCATGCAGCTGGACATCATGAAGGCAAGTCGAGGGATAATACTGCCAGTCATGTGATATCAAGCTATGTGACATCCCTAAAGGCATTGAGCTATGCCAAGGCTAGGAAGTTTCGACCTCTTACGCACGAGGGCCACCAGGTATTAGTTACCTCAATGCCTCAGACTGCAGGCCAGGCAGAGATTTCAGCAGATGAAGAAGCAGATGTCATTCAAGCAATCTTTGCCAGCTCAAAATTGCTTCCGCCAACGGTGCTTACTCTTCCGTCAAAGAGCGAGGTTCTTGAAGCTCTGGAATATTGCACCATTGCTCACCTGGCCTGTCACGGCGTGGCAAATCCACTTAACCCGTCAAATGGCGGTCTTCTGCTTGCAGACAAGATGGAACCCGATAAGCCAGATCTCCTCACTATCAACGACCTGATAGACCTACACATGAAGAACTCCCAGATTGCCTATCTGTCTGCTTGTTCCACAGCGGAGAACGCAGCAGAGAATCTCCTCGATGAGACAGTCCATTTAGCAAGTACCTTCCAGCTTGTGGGGTTTCCTCATGTTATCGGAACAATGTGGGAGGCGAACGACAAAGCCGCCATTGATGTAGCCAGGGTTTTCTACAAGAAGTTGATCGCTTTCACGAAACAGTTCTTGGAGGATGGAGAGTCTACCGACTTAGATGCGAACTACGCTGTTGCCTTTGCTTTACACGAGGCAGTGAGATTTCTCAAGCGGGCGAAAAAGCCAGGATCAAGCTTTGATCCCGCAAAAGATGTTCTATCGTGGGCAGCGTTTATTCACATTGGTATTTGATATGTTCTAGGTTGTATTTATGATAAAACAATTTGATTCTGGGCTGAGACACTTAGTTATGCGATATGGCTTGGCAAAAATGCTTGATTCTATTGCTAATGGAATTCAGATGAACGAAAATCAGTCAACCTCAAATCATGTCTTCATCAAGGTCCTCGTCTTCTTCTTCTTCTTCCCCATCTGGTCCAGGAAAGAAATACTTCTCGCCATCATCTGCCAGTAGATACGGCGGCTCAGAGCATTTGCCTTCTGCTTTCTCCCCACAAATGGTCCCGCTATTGTCGAAAATACCTTCGTAATATTCAAAATTTACTCCAACTTCTCCATCACTTTCTGCAGATGCCAACATACCCCCAGCCTCTACTTGAGTCACAGCCTTTGTTCTCAAACCCCTGTTATCCGTGAATACTCTCCAAAAGCCATCTCTGTCGATTGTCGATGCCTCAAAATTCGCCGTTTTCGCTTTAACTTTTCGGTACTGTATCGCATACACAAATTCGCCTTGCATACCAAATGACTCTTGACCCGACTGTTGAGTCGAACTCTCTCCTCCAGCTTTGATGTCTGCTGCATCAGCAACATCAACCCCAAAATTAGCTTTGATAGCTTCTCCAGCTGGAACTTTTGCTGCAGCTCCACTACGAGCCCGCTCCTCGCCAACTGCCTCGACCTTTGAATCAAGAAAGGTCCGCCAGCCTACGATAAAGAAGGTATCGCAACGGTGCTGCGCTTGCTCAACCAGCTTGGATTGGACCTTTTTGTCACGACAGATCTTCTTGAAGAGGTCCTCAGGTGACTTCAATTCGTAGGCTTTTCCCTTTACAGCCTCAATGGCAATACTTTCGGTTTTGGACCTTTCTCGGTTGAAAGATAAGAGCGTAGATATTTGTGCCCAAAATGAAGTATTCTTCCCTGCTTCAAGGAGTCCATTGAAGTTCTGCTGTTCGCGACAGCTGTAGTCAATCCCCTCGACTAAGCTCAGGTTGGAACTGGTTACATTTCCTTGGACGGGATGTCGAAGATTTATAACCAAAGAACCAAGGGGAATATCACGAGTAGTATACGGAACATTGCAAAAGGTAAGGATGGACATTGGATATAACGTTGCAAGGTACAAAATAGCGCTTGAACGGTTGGCAGAATGTGTTGCATAGCTTACAGTTAAATACACCAGCACTGAGAGCGTCAGCTAAATACCGGGTGCGGGGTAATAATACGTGGCTGATCCAAACTCGCATTGTGTTATCGCAATGACGCGTTTGTATGATCAAGTGACCATTAGCTAGAGAGGGGATTGGTATGAGTTACTCAGCCACTCAGCCATTGACATAATCTTACAGCAGCTACCTGTAGTTTTGATATAAGTCTCTGTCTGCGATGCTCTTTGTTCCCAGGTGTTGTAAAAGTTAATGGGCGGTGAAGAAAGCTACTGCATACTTTGTCTTTATCTGAATGAAGATGCTTCATTCACCCCAGCAGTTGCAATGCAGCTTAACCGCATTATTCTTTATTCCTACAGTAGAAATGATACAGTGAAGCGACATGTTAACTCAGAGTGACTAGAACAAGAACCACTCGTAACATTTCTTTTTATTGGGGTTATTCAATTTCACTCCAAAGCTGCATTCTATAATTAAATGCTGATGTCTCTTTGTCTTTGACTTATTTCACCTTGACAAACAAGCCTATGTACGCATGGAGACAGTTAACGTGACGGAACACCACTAAAGCAATTTCCCACACCCCCAGCTTTGTCTGGAAAGCCTTCGGGTAATGCCGGTTCCGCAAAATCGTTTACAGTCAATGCACTGATCTATCACAGATTGAGGGCCCTATCGGCGACTTACAAAATTAAGGCTGCATTACTATTTTCTTTTACATAGAGTCAAAGTCATCTATGATTATAGATGGTCAAGACATACAGTTGGGTAACCAGATCTTATGTGACGTTGTGGTTCAGCGACACTTGATCTCATGTTCCTTTTTGCGCATGGCTGGCTACCCGGGAGCGACAGGCACTGACTGACTGTCCGAGCTTGGGATTTTTGCGCTTGCGGTTACTAAGATGGTACGTATTTTACAATTAGCGCTTCAGACAACGCCGAACCTGACTTTCTTAAAACACTCTAATAGGAGTAGAATGCACTAGAAAAAACTTCTAAATATTAGAAAAATGCTTGAAGAATATAGGAACTTAGTACAATCTTGCCTCTTTGTTCCGATACTGGCATTCGAACTGGCGAGCTTCAGACAGGGCTGTGAAATGATGGAGCTAGGTGATGGACACTAAGCCAGATATGTGCTAGCACGCTTTCTTATCGATAGCACCCATCTTGAGCAACACATTCTCGCTTCATCTTAAGACAATCATTATATCTCACGCACAGTCAATCACAAAAACAAAGTGTCGGGCATTAAATGTAGACTATCATCCAGCCAGATATAAAATTCAAGATTGGCAACGTGTGGTTTCCTTAAGACAATATGTATGTTAACATACTGGCAAACCAAGACATCAACCACAAGTTGCTCCCATCCATCAAGACGAGACATCCCTCCCTTCTTCCGCTCCCAACTCCGGCCACCAGCCGCCATCCAATGAACGTTTATTTCCAGCCTGAAATACCAGGTTTGGAGCCTACTCCTGGTGTACCTTTACAAATATCAGCCCTCGATATAGACTCTAGGCCATTGTCCATCCAGCTACCGCGATGCTTGTGTCTTCGGTTAGGCTTACGGGTCGCAGACTTTTGCTGCCGTCTCTTCTCTTGTCTACGGGCGACACTTGCCTCGTATCTGGGGGATTTAAGATACTATAAGAGTCTGTAGGGATGGAATTGATCTTGTTTCTCTTATGTACCTTGACCTGACCTTATTAACGTTGATACTCTCTAGGCTTTCCACTTCCAAGAAATTCAAGATCATTGCACAGAAGAATCAATTAATAGACTTGAAATTCACTAAACACACGTCAGTCGTATCGTCGGCCTCAGATCCAACATCTTATCATGACTCCCACCGTCAACATTGAAACCAACCACGACCAAAGCCCAGATCCTGTTATCTAAACTCTTCTTCTACCACAGACCCACAATCCTCCTTCTTCTCCTTCCAACACTAAGATAAGTGGAGGTATCGGAGCTCCGGAGTCCTCAATAAAAAGCAGCCATCTCCACAGCCCGGAGCTGACAAGGATGGGATCAAAGCATCGGAACTCAGAATCCAAGATCTAGAACCGCAGTCCAGACTCTCTCAACTCCAGTATTAAGCAAACACGGTAGACTCCTTTACTATCCACTCAATTCTATTGACTAATCTGTCAAGCGGGACATTAATTATCGGAAAACCCCTAATGCAATGCTGCGGCTTTTGAGATGCGCTTTGGTAACCAGCTAAAACATGTGGAGGGGCCTCATCGTAACATTGAACAAGAGCTTGAACTTCCGCCCTTTACTGATGAAAATATCGCCATATCGGGCTTGGATATCCTTGAACTGCTCAGTCTACGGGTTTTCAACGCTATCTTACAGCTATTTGTTATTTCTACATGCTATCTCAGAAAAGACCAATCGAAACGAAGCTCCTGTGATTATCGCGCCTCAGCCACAACCTAGGTGTTAACAATGACAGGACAGTGAATAGAACAAACGTATACATGAGACATCTTGTTAGTCCAGTTAGAGCCCTGATAGTGATCCATCAAAGAGACAATTTTGTCATCTGAAGCGTGAGTCATTGAGGGTGGACGCAACCCCTCAGATTCCGTCAGACACCTCCAGTAGGATGGACGCCGGCATCAGTATGACTTCCCTATATAGCATCACTTTCTGAACAGTTTCTTCAGAAGGACTCATCATTGTGAATCGTGGTTTGCCAGTTCGAAGACCTTTGCGTTGAGCCATGAGAACGACACTAAGGATAAGAGAGAGTGAGCAGGGGCTTCATCAACGACATTAAAAGGTGAAAATCTTTGGAAAGATTTAACGAGACATAACCCCTCCACAGATGCCTCGATAAAATCCATTACAATATCCACAACTATCATGTCTGAGCAACGCTTCAGCCGAGGCTTTTGTCTAGCCTAGAGAGCTCCAAAAAGGCAGCAAACAGTCCTCACGAAAGGCCGAAGCACTTGACTCTGAACACTTGTGCCTGACGATAAACGAGAAAATCCTCAATCCCAGCTTGTGGCTCCCCGAAGCACTAGTGTCTCCTGACCCCTCCACGCCACTTGCAGTATTATCTAAAGGGCGTCATTGCTTCTAGCTACCTAATCTTTTACTGGCAACCAGAAGATATGGGAAGGATGCTGATATGAACAAAAAGTGAGAATAACTGTATCCTAGAGCCATAGCAGATGTTCCAAGGTCAACTTCAAGTCGAATAGAACGAATATTTCATGTGAGGTACACTGCTTGTCACTGGAGGCTGTCATGACCGAATACCAAGACCACCCAAGATCCCCGTAGCAAACCGCCAAACATACATGTGACAGGAAAAGGAGAAATCCCGCGATTTATAAGCAAACCGGCTCGGACTACAATATCAAGCGTGGGCAACCTCTTATGTAGGCGAGTGTAAGGCTAGACCGACACGTTTTACAAGTGGACAAGGTAGGCAAGCTCACACACGATTCTCAGCCTTATCGGAACATAGTACCGAGGGCAACACTTGACGCAAGACCACTGTAAGTCGCCCTGTCTGTCTTGAACTTCACTAAAAGCAGATGCTGGACAGAAATCGTAGGTTCATGGGCAAGAGTCCTTCACATGTTCAATCTAGATCTCGAGGTAAGAAGATTAGGGAAACATGAAATCGCATTTAGAAGCGGTAGGACTATGTTATCTGCTTCTCAAACTCTTTTGTCTACGGTAATATCGCTACGGAAGGGATGCTAGCGAAACTTACCACAGAGAACTATCAGAAGCCGGTGATGTGATCGGGGCGATTAACCCTCAATCTTTCAGACGGCATTTTGGCACCACTTCACACCTGCATATCACGCAGAGCCAGATGACCAAGAAGAAATGCGGTATCAATTTCTGTCTGCGTGGTGACGGACGATGTGGCTTACTGACCCTGCGGCTGGGCTCTTCGCAGACAAACATACATTCTTTGTGTAACCCTTATCATTCATGTCACATATCATAAATCGAACAAACTAAAACTTCACCGCCCTGGTCACTGGTGACATGGACAAAGAGATGTTCTATTCACGATAATTTTCTCCCTCTCGTCCGGACCTCATTTTCCTTCACATCTGTCTTTCAACTCAGCTCACCTTACCACTTGTCAAGCCTAACCCCGAGATCGTACTGGTGGAATCAACTGATGAGCCACTTCGATAATACACAAGAAGGTTCCCTTTCCACATCCTTCAAAACCTTCTCCGTCATGGACAAGAAAGACCGGATCCGTCGTCAGCTCAGGTCGTGCGCCGAACAAATGCAACAGCTTCTTGAACAACTAAACCCCATTCACAAGATCTCCCAATCTCTCAAGGCCAGCATCAGTCAGATTCGGCACTTCAACAAGTTCGACCAGCCTAACGTCCTCTCTCTGTGGCAGGATCTCCTCCATGAGCCTCGCGCCCTTCCCTTCCGCGTGGAGGAGTTCAGTCACCGGGAACAGTCCAAAAGCCTTCTCGATAGGCGGGCTGAGCGTAGTGATGGTATTCCGATACTCCTTGTTGATACCGTCAATAATCGCGAAGAAGGTCTGCCTGGAGTGCAGAAGAAGGTTGAAGCTCATGATATCATGGACGAATTTCATGATGCACCGTTGAAGTTGAAGGTTGCAAGCAAGCACAAGAATGACGACGAAGACGAACTGATTCAATCTGACAAGGGGCTCGAAGAAACTCTGGCTGGAATGGAGAAGAAACTTGAGGCGCATAATATCATCGACAAGAGACATCGCCCAGCGACAAAGTGGAAGGTCGTACGAAAGCGAAAGAATAGTGCTGACTATGATGGCGATGACGAGCTAAATCAATCCGATATGAAGCGCGTGAAGTCTTTCAAGAAGCATGTGTGCATTCCTCTCTGAAAGGGTTGAAGATTACGACATACCTACTGGCAAGAAATCCAAGGAGCGCGGGATACGACTCGGGAGACTCAAGATTGCATCAACATAGAGGGAAAGCTCGGCAAGGCTAGTCATAAGCATACAGCATCAACGGAGCATTTTTTGGGATTTTGGAGTTTGGAAAAATGGGAAATAAAGCGTTACTTTTCGCGACAAGAGGTCTCTTTACTTGGTCATTCCGTTTCAAGACCTCAGAATGAGTGCCGCTCTGCGTCATAAATTGGGATGAGATTGTCGGGTGTGAACACGGCTTCATCCCCAAAGTTATGGTAAAGAACACAAATTCCGATCAAATATGTTATAAAGGATGTCTCGATATATATTCGACGATGGTGGAGGCGTTTTGGCCCTGACAGCAATGGCCCTCGACGTATCGCTGCGTTGACAGGCATCACACCACTCTCTTACTTAGAGCTCAATAAGAGGAGTTCCGTTACTCGGAGTTCCGCCACATCAAAACTTCGGCATCTCATGAAGATGGTCACTCCCGGGAAATAATTGTGAAGGCCAATTGAGTATGTTTCTCTGCCATAGCAAGGAATCAGCGTGTAAGTCATCTTCAATCTGGAGTCAAGCTATTCATTTTACGATCTACTTTCATGGAAAACGGCAAGCAAGAACACCCTTGAGATCATCTTGTAGCTGCTCAACTGCTGTAGACTCTTCAAGTCCCGGCTGCGACTTCCCCGTCGATTCCTCGGAGCGAGGGATATACGTTCGGTTAGCTTCAGGGAGGCATGCTTCACTCTGCTAGGTAGCAGTCGTTTGGATCCGGGCTGCCTTGCGACTAGAGCTCGTATTATATGATTTCAGCGGCGGTAGCTGGAAATTCCGATGCTTTGACGCTGGTGCGGGAGGTGAGTGTTTGTAGTCGGGGTCCTGTGCCTCGCTTTCTTTCTCTTCCTCTTTATTCACTCCCTCTCCATGGAAATCCACATGTTCCATGAGATATGCTTCTCCCTCATCCCGCTACCAGGTGCCCGACTTGTGGGCAACATATCTTTTACTCACTTTTT
The DNA here is from genome assembly GCA_013186855.1 of Fusarium ramigenum. Lineage (NCBI taxonomy): Eukaryota > Fungi > Ascomycota > Sordariomycetes > Hypocreales > Nectriaceae > Fusarium > Fusarium ramigenum. Next base: position 64,863 of record JAAOAT010000096.1, on the reverse strand, counting down.
CTGTCCTTCTATTTTCGCTTTCTATGTTCTTCTTCAAGATTCAGTGCTCACAAGCATAGATGGCGCTGATGAAAGTTTGGTTCGTCTATTGAGGAATTTCCCTGCAGTCCGAGTGGTGAACTACGGACCACGAAACTGCATATACGGAGCTCTATCAATCGGTTTACAGTTGACAAAAGTTCCGCTATTCGGCGGTCGAGGCGGCGGGGTCCTTGACAAGGATCTGCGAAGGCCTGAGTTCCGGGAAAGTGCCCTTCAAGCCGCGGGACTCTTAATTGACAGCTCGATTGTCCGGATTATCTCAAAAACAGACTCCGAGATATGGAATTTAGAACTTGGAACTTTTTGGCTTGGCGCTCCTTGAGGATAGACTGAGCGCCTTAGAGACAGCAACATTGACAAAGACGGGAAGTTCTGTAAGGTGAGTTTCGAACCCCGGGACTCAGCCACTGACCTCAACGGCCCGGAGGTCCATTTGAATTGCTTCCGTCCCACGGAGCTCAAATTCTCCGGGCTAATGGCACTGATATCATTGTACTTGAGTTCAGGACTGCGGAACTTCATAGTAAAGTTTGTCAGGTCTATGGTTTGGAAGCCTCTTTCGTTTACGCTAACTACAACAGCAACGCCTTCATCATTCTCAGTGTTTGATATTACTAATTTCCACTGGGTTTCTGAATTCGGTGTGTGATGACTCCATGCCTGCTCACTACTCAGTCTTAAAACGCGATGAACGAGTTGCTCACATGTTGGAAGTCCAACAATCGGACTTCTACGGGTGTCGGACTTCCGTATGCTCAACTGATAGCAGCTCATGCGAATGGTTGATGGAAGGACCTGCCGAAGACCTAAGAACAGTATACCATCTTGCTTTCGTGTAGTCCAAGCGTCAATGTCTCGTCTTCACGTAATTCCATTCTGACCTGCAATTCACCCCCATCTCCTCCACAGTAGTCCCATTTCCACCACGCTCGACTCCTCGACTGCTCTTGGCTAGGTTGGCGCTTTACCGCTGGTGACTCATCTGAAGAGGACACTCTGACAATTAATCACAATCCCGCCTATTCTGGGTGGTATAACTCATGTGGCTCGGTTGCCACTGGCATAAGTGTCAGTGTACCGAGCCCTCGTTAGCGATGGCTCAAGACTTCTCAAAGTATCGAACAATGTCTATGGACAGGTATTGGCTAGGGCCTAGAAAAGACTGTCAAGTCGTGTGAGGACACTGTCCCTGAGCTTTTCCTCTTTACTGATAGCTTGCCTCGGCTTCTCTCTCAGAGCTTCAAGTTTTAGGGTTTTTCCACTTCAATGCAAGCAGCAATACAAGACCAATCGGTATTCTTGTCCGAACTTACCTGCTTCTCGATATGATGCAGCAGTGACAAGGTAAACTGGAACTGGGAGCTCACGGTGTCACTCGTGCCATCGAAAGGGATGGAAAAGCTGTTTTAGATGACTTGGGAAACTCTTAGTATAGAGGATGAGCAAGGACTTCTTACCATGCTCGATGGGTATTCTTGCTATGCACGGGCTCTGGCATAGTCTTCTCGAACAATTCTGCGAAAGCTTGGGAGATGACAATTCCCTCAAGTCCTAGGCCTTAGTTAGTAATCTGCATTGCGAATAATGGCAGTTAAGTCGAATTACCATTTTAGGCCGTGAAAGACGCAAGGGACGCTCCGGCCGGCCCTGCTCCCACTACAAGGAATTTCGTTCGCATGCGGAGGCTCATGGCGGAGTGGTATATTGAAAGCAATTGGAAATCTGGCGGCAGGTGTGGCATGACGTAGAATCCATCGAGCTGATCACGGGGAGGTCAGCGTATAGAAATGGCCTAACTGACTCATTTGAAAGGATCTATAGCTTGATTAAATAAGTATATATTGAGAAAAAAGCAATGTTCCAATTCGACTAAATACATTCGTAATATACAGGTAACGTCTCTTTGTCCATTGATTTACACATATTTCCTCCTGATAGGGTCCCATACCAGGTCTTCCTCATCCTCATCCTCATCCTCGTCCTCCTCGTTCTCCTCGCTATACTCATTGTCCTCATCATCATAGTCCTTCAAGTGTAACTTCGCAACTTCTTCCGCAATAATCTGGTCTGTGTCTTGGACGAATGTATCGCAGAGGTTCACTAGCCTCCGCTTGGCAGCTCGACGCAAATCATCGTCAGCATCGAGGTCTGCGTCATCGCCAAGAGCAGCGAAGACGAATCGAAGTGCTCTTCTTGACAGATCCTTTCTCTGTTGTTCGCGTTGCATTGCTGCAGTCGCAAAGCTACGGCCAGCTTCAGAATAGACAAATTTCCATTGAAGAATATAGGTGCTCATCATTGGTTTAAAAACCTGCGTCGCCCAATCATAAGTATTTTCGAGTATGAGTCGGAACTTCTTAACGTCCTCGAGGTCTGTCATATCTCCAATCCAAATGCATTGCATCATCTAGGTGGAATAATATTAATCAGTAAGGATCAGCCGCGTATCTCTGATTTTATACTAACATAACCTTGATCGATAGGTTCGAGATACTGTCCTCTCTTTGTATGGGCACTATGTGCGATGAAATTTTTGGCAAAGTACGTTATCCAAACCTTAACTTCAGGTCCAGCTGTAGTGATAGCTGGGATCGGAGGAATTTGTTCTTGACCGGGCAGTTCCACTGCAAACTTCGCAGCGATCTGGTTCAGTCTTACAGCACATCCGCTACCATTGGCAGCTTGGCATGATGCCTCCTCTTTTGACTTGTTAATCTTCCCGCGTTGGGAATGTTTCTTCTTCATCTCAATAACAAGCCATGGAAAACACCTTAGCTCTTTTTCTGTCACTCCTTTCTTGAAAGCATTAAAAGGAGAGGGTCGTAGGCCGTGCTGGTAAAGTTCTTTTAAGTCAGAGAATGAGAATGACTCTACAGAAGAAGACGTTGATTCTTCGGGAGGGTCCAGAACTTTCTTGATCATGTTGTCCGGCGTAGCACTAAGTCCTCTCACATAAGAAGGAGTCAGTCGAGATACATGCGTTCTGGCCGTCAGCTGATACATTGGAAAATAAAAGGCATAGTCCGGTTTGGGGGCGCTCGCGTTGCGGAAGTCATCAGGGATTGAATCACCAAGCTTGCCGCCCTTGATATCAAATGTTACCCACAGAGCCTCAGAGTCACTTGTTATTACTTGTGAGCCTCTTGCTTCCGTATCTAAAGTTCAAACGACTTACGCTACAATGTTGTTGTTGCCATTATTGTATGGAGTCACTCTAAGATAATGCTTATTAGTAAAAGTCTGATTATAATAAATCTTGACCTACCTGCGTGAGCCGTGCGAGGCAGAGGTTCTTTCTACAAGCGGAGTAAAGAAGCTCCCATGAAAGAATAGTTTCCAATTTGGCTCAGAGACATCACCCGTTACACAATTCTTAGCTCGATCCCGGATTCTTCTATCTTTATCATCAAGTTCTTGTTCAGCCCCATGGTCCTTGAAGTTAAGCATTGACTCTCGGAGGGCTTTGACATGGCCAGGCAAGGCTTCGAAGGAAATGTCATCGTCGTAGAAGAAGCCTTTGGCAGACAAGTTCAAGCGCGTCTTCCATTCAGACTTTTTTTGGTTGGATGCAGATGCCATATTGAGTGAGTAGTAAAAAATCGTAGAAGTTAAGTTGAAAATTGAAAAGGAAAAGGAAAAGCGTTGGTCGACGAGCCTATATATGCACGACAAGGTTACAACTGTTGGTTGTGATATCTACATCCCTGCAAGGCGTGTTTCAAAATGCCTGCCAACTGGTCACGAACCTGAGGAATGACTCAGATATTATTAGTACTGCAGGCGTGGTTCTTCCAGTAATTTGAGTTCTGTGCATTGGATTCTTAATTTATATCTTACTCGTCAACATCGCTTTATCACTATATAAATTATCTCCAGACACTATGTACGTCGCTAACGTTCTGATTATCTTTGTGGACCTGTAAACAAATCCGCCCAGCCAGCGAGGACCAGCGGGCGGCTAAAGCAAGCGTAGGATTCAGCTGAAACAAGGATAACTCAGTGAACGAATCACAGACCACCGCACTGGTTCTCCAAAGCTAGACCTTGATAGTTACAAGTAAGTCCGGGCTCCCCGCTGGATCTTCCGCTACCCATCCTGAGTTTAGCGTCTTTAGCGGCCCTTAGCCTGAAGCGTCAGGAATCTGCAAGGGAAATTACAGTACATGGTACGGCTAAATAATATCGGATAAATTCTTCCCGAACCCCTTAGAGGTCCAAGTGCAAGTCATATGCAGGAGAAAGGAGACCATATTAGTATTATCGATCCTCCCACTTTCACTGGAAGTGGACGCTTTGCAATACTATTGGCTGGTAAGCCCTGTGATAACCCAGCATTCAACTTTCATCTGAGAGGACTCTGAATAGCATACACCCGGCAAACTGTATGCCAATGTCATCTTGTCGACTACCCAACGCGACCAGGTGAGCGGATTCACCTCAGACCTTACTTTATTCGTGAAAAGGAGCTACGTCGCCACATTGTCCAAAAGCCTTCTCGACTTGTTCTTCCGCTGCCCGATCTCAGTCTTGAGCTTCACTACCGCATGCGCCTTCGCATCAAGCTTCTGCTCAAGCTTCTTGATCTCCCGTATGGACTCCTATGCCTCACGGGCATGGGTCTGCTGACCTTGCAGATTCGCGAGCTAGGTGGCATCAGCAATGAGGCTGTTGGGTTATGCAGGATTTTCTTACGAGTGAGGATACGTTCTTGTCCTCGTCCCTGGATGCTTGGAAGGCTTTGACAGCGTGGTCCAGGTTTACAGCTATGTAGGCTAGCTCAGATCCACGAACAATCTGGTCTAGCTGGTTCCAGGATACAGGGTTAGTGTTTTCAGTACAGCGAAACTTGCCTCGATGCGCCAGGAGTAGGTTTGAGGCTGTTGACATCGACGGCAGCGTGCAGCACCTGGGGTTATCGCATGAATTAGTCCGAGATCTACCGCTTCCTTCAGGATCACCTACGGCGGCTCTCCAGGCAGAGATTGTGACGTCAGATTCTCTCAGGTTCAAGCCTCACGAGGAAGAGCATGCACTCGAGGCATAGTATGATCCTCCGCGACCAGGTCTCCTGCAGCTATCCAATATCAGTCAAACCTCAAGCGCCAGCTGGCTGGTGCGACATACAGCATCAGAGGCCATCGTGTTGTTGTAAGAAAGGGCCAACGTGGAAAGGCGACCGGATGGAGGATTGAAGATGGAGGAGGAAGCAATGATGGCTGGAAATGAAGAGAAGTTTTGCAGTTAAGGGAGGCAGAGGCTGATATGATGAGTCGTGGGTGGCCCGTAATGACGAGACTACGCTGTTTGGCAGTGCGTTTGACTGCACACCTGTTTTCAGCTTGTTTGCTGCGAGACGCAATGGTTAACGCAGCTAAAGTAAATGGATTTGAGCACTGCTGTCTGTTCTTTAAAAATCCCAGCTGTGCTAAGACGGGGTTTGCATGGCACTTCAACAACTGGCCAATCAGATACTACCCTCGATACCGCTTTGCAAAGGACACATTCATATGATGGGTTACCTAATGAAGAACCTAAAGTCTAGCCCAGTAAAATCATCTGCGGGTACCTCTTAAGACACGATTCAGGTTCTCAATCACAGGGCTTCCGAAGCTCGGGTATCCGAGCTTCATGGCACCCAGCTGCTTCTTGGCCGCCCCGATGAGAACAGTACGTGTGATTGATTGGCACTCGTTGCACACTCCGGGGGCTTTTATCTAGTTTGATGAACAGCGAGTCGTTCCGTCCAGCATATGGTGACCATACAGGATTGCAGCTTCACGTGAAATTGCCACTCCAGATAGATCACCAGCGGTATAATTTGGACCATGATTACAGAGCAGCCGAGGAATTAAGTGTAGTGGATCTTGGACCGTTGTGGGAGGTGAAAAGGAAGAGGTGGAGGTGAGAATAGAGCTATGAGCAGATGAGTCAGTGAGAGCTGACCGCACGACTACGAGAGATCATTTTGTCCTTAGGTCTTCAAAAACGCCGTTCCATTGACCGATGGAATGATCAGTCATCAACTAAGCACATGGAAGTCCGTGGTATAAGCAAGTTATTTATCGAGTTCAAGGGTCGAGTATTGAATAGTAAGGGGTTTCTCTCGGTAGTAGAAAGGGTAATAATTTACCCTAACAGAATTCGGAGCTCTGGTAGAAATCAGTACTGTTAAATACCGAGAATAATGAAGGCATTGCTGCTGGGTTTGACGCAGAGGGAAGTGTGCCTCAAAGCTCAGACTATGGAGGTCCATGGTGTGAGCTCCATAGTTCGGAGCTCATAGTCAGTGAACAGAACATTTATGGGCCTCAGGTACCGCGCTACATGGCCCGGAATCGACGCTCATGGACCTCCAGCGTATTCGACTCGTGGAACAAAATTCCGCTGTCGTCTCTTAAACATTCCGGACTATGTAGATCCATGTTGTTAGCTGCGTAGCTCAGAGTAGATGTCTAAGGATCCGAGGACTTGCAGCTCCGGGTGGTAAGTTCCGTGGTCCGGATTCTATATCTAAGAAACCTGAGATAACTCGGAGACTCCGTGGCCTAGAACTCCCTTCCCAGAGAGTCCAAGCTGCGCAGACCCTCGACCGTCGCTCCGGCTCTCGAATCCCTCAGCAGTGTAGCTCATCTTTAGTCTCCTGCAAGCCAGAAGCTTTGCTCCCGGAGCTTCGTAATTCGGAATTCATCAGGCAGAAACGAAGGGACACTTCACATTAAATAGGCCAAGTAACTTTTCAGTACTGCTAGTTATGCTCGCTGTCGCAGAACCCTGACGGAGCTTGGGGAACGTAAATAGAATTGAGAGAAGAAGTGAGTATAGGATGTGTTGTTTGGAATAAGGCAGGTTTGGATAAAGAGGAGAAATACGCGGCTGGGAATATTTAGATGTGCATGTAGAGGCAAAAGATAAAGAGAAAATAAAGTAAGATAAACTCAAAGACAATAAAGGAAGGGATGATAAAAGAGAGGCATAAGACCTTAAGCATAATTACCAGCTTCCTGCACTAGTATTAAAGTAGTATAATTTCTAAATACTGTATTTAAACTTACTAATATAAATTAAAGCTAAGGGGCAAGTAAAGTTAAAATTAATACTATCTATAATAGTAAAGTATACTAGCTTTAAAATAATTAAATATATATTTTTAATCTTTAAGAAATTAATAGAAATATTATAGCCAGGATTTAAAGAATCTATAATAAATAAGATACTAATATATGGTTTTAAGAGCCCCTTTCCTTTCTATTATATATAAAAGCAGATAGCTAAATAAGCACTTCAATAAGCACTTCACTGATATACCTCCTGAGAATCTTTAATACTGTCCTTCTTTGCCACAGCAGGAATATATATTTAATCAGCCACTCAGAACTGTCACCCGTGCGGCGCCAGTAACTTCCAGGGCGTCAATGCAGTAGAGAATGTCGGAGTTCGGGGTGTTGAGGAATGGGGGGTATGGCACAGTTACCCACTGCACCATGTTGAGCACGTTCCACTTATCATCATACTTGGGGGTTTCGTTGATCAGCTTGTTCTGGATCTGCTGCAGGGTTCTCTGGAAGAAGGCCGATTGGCGCATGACTTGTCCATTGGCATTGACAGTATCTCTTCAACGTGTTAGTATGCTGACCCAATGCTCATCCCTCATTGTCGCTTCGAGAGAACAAGGGCTACGCCGGCTGACAGGGCCCTTGCGTGTAAGATCGCGAGGCTCGAGACATCGCAAACACTCAAACGATTGAAACAGTCGATTAATGGCGGGCCGTTCCATGGAAACGGTTGCTGTTGATCGATGACGAGCAGCGCGCCAGAGTCATTTAAGTTAGCGCCATCGTCAGAGCCACAGTGATAGACTTTGACGGCGTCGTCTTTATTTGGTGGAGACCCAAACTCCAAGAAAGCTGGTACTGTCGCCAGGGGAGCCAGAAATCACCTCCTGGTGCACGAGGTGGAACACTGCTCAGTCGCGTTTTGGCCTCACACAGAACGTCATGTACCCATTGCTGATCTGTTGGCGGCGGTGGTGGTGGTTGACGGGGGTTACGCCCAGTTACCTTTGCGTTCCAGTGACACCAAGCCTTGTACACAAGCTGGTTGTCGTCATACACTTGCCCTGAGGTTACGTGCTAAATCAAATTACGGTACTTGGTACTTTCCACTTGCATAAGGCTGTGATATGCCTGAAAACACCGTGGTTGCGTCGCTGCATTACCCAGGAGCTTGTCTTGCACTGCAAGACATCCGACCCTCTATGTCATCCTGGGCCTTTTGAGAAAAGATAGCACGCACACGCAGAAGGTGGTATGGATCTGGCAGAGTAAAAGAGTCGCCATCTGTGGTTGATGCCATTCTAAGCAAGGTTATGGCGTCTCTAAAGGTTGCTACGGTAGATTGGGAGAGATGGTGGGGGGCACTTGTCATGACGTGACGCGCTAACGCAGGTACATGACTTGGGCGGACGCACTCTGGCCAATTGGATAATTTTATTCGCATCACGTAATCTCACCCATGTCACGTCACCCCTGCAACGCGATCCAGGTCGCGTCGCACGAAAGATAAATCTTAAGACAATCGTACTCATACCAACCAACCATGGCCGACACTATCACGGCCCTACCAACTCCGCCCGCGCAATCTAGCAACAAGAATGAGACACGAGTCCAACGCGCCAAGAATCGAATATTGAAAGCAGCCGGTTCTGAGCCGTCGGAGCTCTTTGGCAAGCATGCGCCCAAGTCCTGGGGACAGAGCCTTCTCGAGCAGCTCGCCACTACCCTCGAGTTGGCCAAAAAGGGAAAAGCTGGCATCACGGTGGAACAATTGGTAGCTCGCCTGAAGGAAGGGGCAGACCGCGACCCAACTGCCAAGGGTGTTGTCAGCAATGGTATTGTCACCAGGATCAAGTTGGAGATCACGAGCAAGTCGCGGGGATGTGCGCCCCAAGATGAGGAGGATGAGGTCGCAGAGTCTGATGGGGATGCACACATGACCTCGTCGCCATCCAAGGGTCGACCTCTCAAAAGGCGTCGCAAGAACCCAGAGCCCGAACCTGAGCCCCAGGTTATGAACCCGGAGGACAAAGAAGATACGGAGAATGAAGAAGACGCAGAAGATTCTCGAGACATCGCCTCTCCCAGCGCTGAAGCAAAAGGCCCCGTAAGTATTCATATCGCTGTCCCCCGCTGAGCAGCTCAATCTAATTCTCGATAGCTACCGATCGAGGATTACCACAAGCGCATCGCGGCACACCGACACCGCCTCAAACTCTTCGAAAACGACCGCGACGCCGCACAGTCTCGACTCGATCAAAAGGATCCCCTCAACAACGCTCTTCAAGAGGCCATTTCAATCCGCGACAGCACCCGCACGAAAGCCCAAGAGTCCGCGGCCGCACTTACTGAGCTCGAGGCATTGGTAGCTCGCCATGGAGATATCCTCCCCGCTACAGTCCGCGACAGCATCCCCCACGCAAAACAAAAGTCAGACGAGGCGACCCGCGAAGCCGAACAAGCAGAAGTTGAGTTGGCAGCGGCGAAGAAGAGGGTAGATGAACTTGCGGCAGACGAGCCAGCGCTCCAGGATACTGTTATAATTATGACGGAGGATATTGCGGGTTGTTTGGATGACATTGACAAGGAGGAAAAGGACATGGATGCGGCGTTGTGCATGCAGAGTATACACCATCTGACCTGGGAGGTCTTGAGGGCGAAGCCGGTGGAGCAGGTGAATGATTTGCGGTCGTTGATTGATGATATGTTGGCGTCTGGGGAGGGAGTTGAATAGGTCACGGAGGGTTATGATGGCGTTGGAAGGACTTGCATTATATGGTGATGATACCCAGCATTTACTGAGACTTGGTTGAGTCTTACGGAGTTTTGGAGGTCAATCAGCACCAGATTTTTCTAGATATTGGCTCGGCGACGAATGCAATTATACTGAGGGCATTATCTATGGCTGTTGGTGGGATTACGAGGAGCATGATGTTACTGACAGCATATTCGTGGAGACATTCAAGTCCACAGGTCTCTTTGAGTGGGCGTTAATTCATCTCTGGAGTAAGAAACTGCACAAGCGATGCCATGTCTCGCACTCAATTGAAGGAAGATGATACCCCGTGATGCATCAAGGTCGGCGATTGTAGTGCAGCGGATTTCTCATAAATGCTGAAGGTCATAGTTCGAATCCTGCTAAGCCGCGGCTTTTTTCGAGGGCGGTGTAATGACAATTGCCTAACCTGGAATTGAGCTCGTGGCAGGAAATTACCCCGCCATCTTGAGATCTTAAGATCTTAAGACCCGCGCTGCGTAAGAGAGCTACCCTGGACCCACACAGCGACAGCCAAACTCATCTTAAGATGCCGCTCCCGAGATGCATTACAACCTGTGTTGATTCCCAATCTGTGACGTTGGGGTGGATTGCCACTGTAGCCCAGTTTATCGCTGTCTGTCTGACTGTTTCTGCATGGAACTTGTGATATTTGCATCGTGGGAATAAATGCATTTTTTGATTATCAGCTCCAGAATGAGGTGGTTCTCGAAGCCCTCCTTCTTTGTTCCAGAGTGCTTAATGATGTTGAAGCGCATGTTGGAGAGCATAGTTGGCATGGGCGGGTCAGGATTGGGGCCTAGGGGAGGGCGAAGGGCTGTGGAGGGTGGCTGTTTTGGTTTTGGTTGTTTCGTCTGGGATCATGTGCTGTGTCGATTGTGTGGAGAGTTCATTCCTCTCGATGGTTCCGAACGGAATGGTGATGACGATCTTGATGAGCGGGGTGATGAACTTCCTCTGGTTGGACTGTCGCAAGCTAGAGGGTGTTCATTGGCACAAACTCGCGCTGGCGGACCGGGTACATATTAAACTCGAAATAGGGCTCGTGAGCGATGATGATTTGTCTCGGAGGTGCCAGATTGCGAGCTCGTTCGCTTGCTCTTTTCTGCTGGAGGCTTTCGGCATACTAGACAACTACCTGGACAACTAGCTGCGGAGAGGGAGGCCTTAGGCGGGAGAGAGCAACGCACCGAGAAACTTGGACAGGCTTAGTCTTGCGCGGAAGAGGCGGCAGAAGGGCATAGCTTATAAGTGGGATTACTGTTGATTTTCCTATACAGGATCGTAAGTCGTGTCTCCGTGAGCGACTAGCTCACCACGAACCGTTGCTGGTGCGGCGGGAGCGTAAAGATAATGTCCGTCAGCCCGGGGGGTGCGGTACTAGATAGGTAGTACATAGTGTCTAGACGGAGGAGCTTCTGGACGAGAACGGGCGCCTGTGATAGCAGAGGGCTGCCGCCGTCGACACTCGCTGGCTTAGATCGCTCTGCCGAGAAACGGACCTTGACAGAGAGATCCGGAAACTAGGCCAAGATTACAGACCGTAGCGGGATGCCATACCTAGGCTTCTGGATATGCTAGCCGCCTAGAGCCTTGTCCGACTTGCTAAGCCGTGTGTCGATGGCGTTTCTGATAGCTGTGCAGTCTAGATCCCAGTCGAGCTCATCGTCCTAGTGGTTTACTAGGCATAAAGTACTGTCTATGAGGGCGTTAGTCTGGTTCCCATAAATATAAAAGAAGCGTATCGTCTCTTCAGGCAGATAAGAGGGGTCTGGGATGAGTTAATTGGCCGGGAAATCGCCGAAATGTAGCTTGCCAAGCACCCAGGCGTAGATGTGAGCGTAGTCCGGGCTCTCTGGCTGTTATGCTCGTTGTACAGCTGCCCGTCGCTTGCCATCGAGCATCGCGCAGGTTGCCGTATGATGGTATAGCCGTCTGTCTCCCGCCGTTCAATCAGATCTTGTATCTCTCGTCCTTAGGGTCCGAGTCCTGTCCTCTGGCTGTTGGTATATTTTCCTCCGACAATGCACCCAACTGGCTGCCAAGATCCACCAGCTCCTCTCCAGCAAGCTGGATATCGAAGGAGACTTTGATTGTCAAGACGACGCGAACAAGTCAGAAGACCACAAGCGTATGGTCTTCGATGGGTTTGTTTTCACGCACTGGGACAAGGACAACGTCAGGGGCGTCATATGGTACCTTCTGCAAGATATGATGATAAACAGAGACTTCAGGACGCTTCGTCTCGCGCACTACGACAAAGATAACAAGCCGGACTCGTACTTGTATACGTCGACTCAGAAGGATCCGACAACCTGGGATAAGGCCTACGACAAGAATTTCTCGACTGCTATTGCTGGTAATTGGCAAAGAGAATCTGACGTTGTATCGGTTCGGTTCAAAGTGGAGGCGAGAAGTGGTACCAAGACCAAAAACTTATAAGCTTATCAAGATGTGAGTGGGCACAGAATGGCTGATTGGACGCAACCTCTTTGCCAAAGACGACATAGCTGGTTTCCCCAGAGATCGAGTGAGATGCAAGAGCCTTGGAAAGTCCATCGAAACGGCGAAGCCCACCTTCGCAGATACCACTGCTACGGGAAGAGCGCCGGCGTTGTATTGCGTTGCATTGAACCGAGCGGTATCTCACAGTGGCGTCCAGCAAACAATCACCGAGAAGAATGCCGAGAGCATCTAGTCCCTTGTAGTATGGACCGAGCTTGGCAACAACTAGAAGGCCACAAAAGTCTTAGTTTCTCACTACCTGGGTAGCGAAACGTACAGCAAGGTCGAGTTGAAGATCTATGAGTGGCATGGTTCACCATTCCTGAACGAAGACGACCCAACATTAAGGATTTCTGCGGCCGCGTGCTCATGGCTATTCATGTAGTCCGGCAACAGGCCACAGCCCATAGAGACAAGGGAACACAACAAACCAATTCCGTTGTGGAATGTCATTCGCACTCTTGCTGGTGGGCGGGCCAGGAAACTCCCGGATGACTGTGACCCTACCTATGATCAAAGGAGCGTGCATTGGGCATGGCTAAGAGACCTCCCAGTCATTGAGATGAGTTGTTCTGATGAGGCATATGTCAGCTGGCCCATCCTCTACATGTTCACTTGGATGCTTGGTGGATTGGACTATGAGCCTATTTCTCGGTGGCACTGGATGAGCGCCTCAACTTGCAGGTGGACTCCTGTACCGCGATAGATATCTTTAAGCTAACCCGGGCAAACATTGACGCCGAGGTCTCTCTCCTTCGCTGGTGTTCCAGACGGGCATAACCCTAACCGGAAGAAGACGGGCACGCGTTGCAAGCGAGCCTTTGTTGCCATGTGAAAAGCTGGTGATGATGTCTGGACCTTGTTAGATGCTGCTTGTCTCGCGGGTTTCGAAAACCCCATTACTAAGGCCCCTGGTCCTCTGCCGCCCCAGCCATATGCCTAAGGGCGTAACATGTTCTGGTATACGACAAATGCGTCTAAGACTATAGTCCTTCGCCTGGAGCTTGAGTTGACGGACGACGTTCTCAAGGCTTTTCAGGCTGGCCTGGCGAACCCCAGAAAGATATTAGGGCTCATAAACGTCTTTGTCGCGCTGAAGAACATCACAGTCTGTCGCTACACAGCCACGAGCGATGTCACCATTCCCGGTGGTGAGATCGTCTTCCGGCTCCACCTCAAGCTCGGAAGTGTTGTTTTCTTAGCCACCGTGTCATTTGCCCGAAATGAGGTGACACCGCGCCTCCAGCGGGACAAGGGAATGGACGAGAGTTCAATACTAGCCAATGTGGTGGATTAGATTGGGAAAACCCTACATGGTTGAGTGCGTCTCTCTCCTGGGCAGAGACTGATATAATATACAATCAGTAAGTAGCTGAATGAAGGCTAAAAAGCAAATTAGAAATTAAGAGATTTCTATACTATTAAGTAAATGACTCAGTACTTTGCGTTCTTATAACGCAAAGCAAAGCCTACAAGCTCTTTTCCTTTTCAACCAGATGTACCCGACTCTCAATATGCTCAATGCCAACCAATTTCTCGTGTAAGCCACGATCCTTGAGCCAAGACTTGACCGTCTTATCGTCCACGGTGTCTGCGTCCCTGATCCAGTCCTCCGTCATGGGCCCAAGAAGTTGCGAGATAGCAGCCCACGTATTTTGAATAAGACTGAGACTTCCAGCTCGCCGGAATTTCAATGTCACTGATAGAATCAAAACGAGGTGCAACAAGGTCACAACCGCCACGATGATGAAAGCAGTCCAGCCTAGTGGTCGAGTGACTTGGGTTAGAGAGACCTGTAATGATGGACCGATAACATCAAACATGGCGATTCTATCGTAATAGCATATGAAGCACAATCTCGTGAGGTATGCTTGAAGAGCAAGCGCTGGGTTCTTTGTAGACATGACCGTATCTTTGAGAATGGAGAATTGGGCGCTGTTAACCATACCCTCATATAACGGGTCCCACCCTACAGTGGAAAGAGCATCCGCGGTTTCTAAGTACTCTCCAGAGAAGCTGAAACCGTAAGGCTGCGTTTTCCATTGCCATGAGCTTGGTGATAGGTCGAATATGCCACGCTCTACTGTCGTACTATTCGGTCTCAAAGCCCCAAGTTGTTGTAAAACATCCTCAGTGTTCCAGGAAGTTTTCGAGACGTCCCAGATCAAGGACGGCTCTGGAGTGATAGACATTGACCTTGTCGCGTTGACCATCATCCTTTGTGCCTGAAATGTAGTCATGCAAAGTGTGATTTGTAGACGTACGGATACTATGCCTGATGAGTCTAACCTTGTGACAGACTCCCACACGTTAGAGTCATCCAAGTCCCCCACTGCTTCAACCAGTGTTGCGTTGACAATCAGATAAGAGTCACCTGTTTCCTTTTCTCGTCGCGATTGCATGAATGAGGAGATTCCTTCGGCATCGGTTAATATACTAGAATATTGAGACGCTCTTCATCAATTGCCCCTACCTTGGAATGAATGATCCTGGCTGCCATGACACAGTGCAAGCGACCAGTCAGGTTCTGAGTAGTTCCCGCCCGCGGACGCAGCAAAATTGCATCTGAAGGAAATCGAGAAATTCTTGCTACCGAGGTCTTCTTGCTGGATAAGACCCGCCGGCGTCTTGTTGATATTTGCCAGACCTATTACTTGATAACCGTGGTCCGCAGTGAATTCAACATTTGTGAGTTTTGGACGCATGCAAACCACTCGCGTGTCTAGAACAGTGGCGAATCCATGGTATTGTGTGACGCGACTTCTCTCCTCGTCATTGTTGATAGGGAGAATCGCTCGCAGCACTGACCCTGTGTCTAAAATGCCGGTAGAATTCTCGGGAGGAAAAGCTTCTTGTTGAGCAGTCATCTGGGGGGTTGTTGCGTCTGGAGACCATTCAGCGAAGGCTGGATATCGCGAAGGTGTCAAGTCGAGAAATGATGGAGCGTCACTCGGCATAGCATTATACGTATACCCATCTGTTTTGGGTTTGTGGGATTGAACTTGCTACTGGAATGGAGGCGATGCCGACTTGTGATAGTAAAACCGTTGAGGTGAATTGCAATGACAGAGTCGTAAATACCAGAAGCGCGGTGAGTAGGCCAATCGATACAGACCCACGGTGCCACTTTGCTTTCATGGTACCCAAAAGCGACCAGGGACCGGTGTTGTTGATCCTCATGATAGATACCGATGCCGCCACGGGTAGTGGGATAGCGCCATTCTGAAACAAGATTGCCGCGAGCATAGATGTGCAAATAGCTGCTTGAGCAGATATGGCCCATCTCAGAACAAGAGATGTAATAGTGATAGAACGTGCTGTCCATCCAGCAAGAACAATGGTTCGCCAGACACTGTTGTCTTCGTTAGCTCCCCATAGGAAGGCCAGAAACGTCAAGCAGCCCAGGCAAACCACAAATAGGGAGGCTAGAACAGTGGTCGAGACTCTTCCCAGCTGTGACATTAAACTGGATCGGCCCAGCGTAGAAGGATTACCGTTCATGATACACAGACAGTTGATGGACAAGCTCCTTTTTATACACAATATTATCTTAGGCAGGAATTTGAGACGAGATGGTAGTAACAACGAGCTGTTAGAACATGATGGGAAGACGGGAATAAAGTAGAGCACAATGCAAGCTATAGTAGTACATGCGTGTTATTTTACAGATAAGGCTTGTGGCTGAGAGGTTATTCCGGCAGAGAGAACGGATTACATGCTTCAAGTATAGTCTCCGTTATCAAACGGGCTTGGCATCAGCTTTGCGCGTTAACTTTCAGTGGCAGCGGCAGGGCGCAGTCGAATGTGTTCTAGCCACAGCCACAGCGCCGCCCAGCTTAGGTCTCGTAACCAACAACGATAGAGTAGTCAAGGGATGGAATGCATGTAGATTACTGAGACTATTCAAACGCCTCAAAGTCGCATTTGTATTTTAGCCTGATTCGTAAAACCATCTACTTACCAAGTTAAATATACAAATGTCCTAGACCAGCAAGCCAAAGAACAGCTCATTGCCACAGGCTTCATATCGCAAAACACCTAGGCCCTAAACTAACTCTAGTACCTAATGGCTAAATCAAGACTAGCATCTCTTGAAGGCCAAAGGCGGCGAGAGAAAACAAATAAGCATAATTAAGCAGCTGCCAGCGCTCTCACGGCTCTGTACCATGAAAATCAAATTGTATTTCAGACTCGATCGTAATATTCGACTCGTTATTCGTTCTTGAAGGTTTCAAGGCCTTTAGGACACTCGCGACGTCTAATCATGGCACTGGCGTAGGCACTGTACCATTAACCCTCGAGTATGTATGGGCGATGATTGACTATATATGTCGCTTTCAGCGGGACCGCTGGGTGCGTGGTTCGACGCATTCATTGACTTCCGGCCTTTTCATTTCACTGCAGGAGGTGGAATCGTGGGTGGTATACGGTTCAGTCTGGATCTGTGGCTCGTTACTGTCAGGAAATAGGCCGAGACCAGTGCCACTTTGACTGTGATGGGCCTTCCTATAGCCGGGAAAGTCCACGTCGACTTCGTGTTCGGATCCGATATCAACTTTGGCACGGTTGACGCTGCCCGACAACGGGATATGCTCCTCTCAGTGGCTGCCTTCAGAGATCTTGCTCTCCAATCTGGCGGAGGCAGCTACAAGGAGCAGGGCATCCCGCTAGAGTGGGTGTCCGGGGTGCAGCTGCATGCTGCACTATCAGCCTAGGATCTGCAGCGTCAAACTGTGGAGGGGCATCTAAGGAATGTTGAGATTCCCAAAGCGCGACAGCATATATTCGCAGGGCCGATGCAGGTGATGGAACCTGCTCGTTCCCCGCCTGCCATCACCAACACTAAATCTGATACTGGAAAGCCGTCTCCCCGGGGTAATGAGCGAATTGACAAAGGATGGGTTATTGATCCTGTTTCGCAGTCCATTTAGGTGCAATGCAAGTGTCGTTCCTCTGATGCTGCGCTAAGGCGCCTCGTAAGCAGACTTACTCCCTTCTCCAGATTTCTCATCAGAAGACCCCGCTGTTTCCGGGAGCAGCATAAATACTCTTCTTGATAGACGCAAGTCTGGCTCTATTACCGCTGTAATAGGCCTCCCTATATCTCCGCCACTCCCATTCAAGTCGCGAGACAGCTTGCCTGAAATCAACATACACCGAGACACGCTACAGTCAGTTAATACAGACAGTTACGCCTTTCCTCTCGACACAACGAAGGAGTCTAACGCAGCATGAGATAACCGTCCTCTAACAGAAGAGGAAAAGGACCAGGCAGCAAATGGCAAGAGGTGGGACAATACGGCGGAGACGTGGGAAGCCGGAAGCGAATGAGCAGAGGGAGGATAGTGAGAAGAGGAGGTCTAAGGTAAGAGATGCCATTGTGTTGTATTACAGGTATTTATTATGTAAATTACCTTAATACAATAGAATTGATAACAGTAGACTCATTTACAGGTTCGTCGAACATCATCCCATATATATAGACCTCACCAACGAGTTGAAATTCGACTAGGACCTTTTCCACTGGCCGAATAATATACGGTACTTTCCCCCCTACAAAGACGCAAATTTGGTCTCCTTTCTTGGTGTTGGAGGATGCTAATCCCACGTGTCCAGACTCTAGCAGAATTGGAACTCGTGAGTGCAAGAAGCGTAGCCGTGTCGTGTACCAATGAGAAGACTGCCAACTATCCCAGCTGTGATCGGCAGTCAACTCTTTCGCTAAATGCCCGTCTATCTGAGGCTCCATGGTGCTACCTGTCGTAGGTGATGTGGCGAGTTTCAAATAATCCATTAATTCTCGCCAAGCTTGGAAGCAGTTGTGAAACTCCTTCTGAACCTCTGTCTTATCATAGGCGGCCGCTATGGCTACGTGTGCAGCAGCTCTCTCCGCCTCATCGGGCGTCAATTGCCGGGACCTGGTGCAGAATGATTGGATCTCCTGTAGATAAGCAATGGTTTGGGATACGTCGAGAGAACCAGTCCAATCAGGATTCCATACTGAACCGCACTGTTCAATCGCACCGACTATCGCCCCTTTGAGCTGTATGCTGTGCTCATCGAGCGACGTTACGCATTGTTGGGAAGCCATGCCTGCAGATGCGCAAAAGCTATTCGACCACGGAGGCCCAGTACAAGGCGAACGTATTTGAGTACGCCAATCTGGAGTCCATGTTGGCATGTCAGGCGATAGCTTTGGGAACTGACAGTACGCAAGAAGATCAATATGTCCTTGTTTCAAGATAACCAGCCCAATTTCGCGATATATCTCTTCGCATGATCGCGAGTAGTCTATTATGTTGACGAATTCATCAGCGTCGTGAGCTAGATGCAGAATCGAAAATACTCTGTCCAGCGGGTTGGTTGCTTGAGGTTGATTATAGTCGCGCTCTAGGACCAGTGTAGTGACTAGCACGTAAAAGAGGGCATCGCTGCTGATATCTCCATCTTGACGCGCCCAGTATCGGCATCGCCTAGTTACGACACCTTCCATAAAGCTCGTAGCCGACGTTAAATAGGCACGAGGTAGACTGTCATCGAGAGGATCATGAGACTTTTCCGAGTATCTCGAAGATTGTCCTTCCAAAAGCTGATTCATGTAGGCGAGCAATGCTTCCAGATTCCAATCCCATACCATCACATCACCACACGCAATGCGCAGGCTACTGCCGACAGCGAACTCTTGGATGATCCATAGTCTCTTCCAGTATTCCCTTTGGCAGAGAGAACGAAAAGCACGACTGATGGCTTGTAACCCTTCTTTATTTGAGTGAGCAGCGAGAACGCTGCTATGATCGTCTGCCCAAATCGCCTCCCCCATTCTCTCAATGTGTTTCAAAAGCATATCGCTATTGTCTGCGGCGGGTCCAAGCCAAGCTATGACAAGACATGCTTCGGTATAAATGCTTTTCATCTGCTGCACTTGGTCGCTCTTCTCGGCGTTGTCTTGTTGGTTGATGCATATCTGATCTACCCAGACTAACCTGTCGGCATCCTCAACGACGAGTTGCCGGAGGACTTCCTCAACCGTACAGCTAACTTCGTATATTTGGTCCCCGATTGCAAGTTGGGAGCTTGTTGTGCTTTTGCCCCAAGCGTAGGAAACAGCTGTGTATGGTGGGCAGCGACCACGGGAAGAGGAAACGAATTCACAAACGACAAGGTCTGCACTTATCTCGGCAGGTTGACGGCTGGATCGTGGCTTTAACTTGATTAGTCGTATGGCATTGGTCCCCGTTGGGAGTGGCATATAATTCATATCACGCAGGGGTTGAATTTGAGAGGCCATCTCGAACGGCAGGACACAGGTTTTTGGTGAGTAGGTCTGCGGGTTATTTTGTGATCTATTCTGATTACGTTCCTCTCTTCGGGTATAGGTAACTTTTGCTGCCTGATATGAGATCTCGTGACCAGAAGCGTGACGCTTTGAAAGCGGGGTAGACCTGACGGCGCCATAATTTGACCTTCAAGTTAAACAACCAAAACTCAACAATGGAAAGCCTATCTACCGCTGCATCCGTAATTGGCATTATATCCATCTCATTCGAATATTCTCGTATAAGTATCTCGTATGATTCTCTCAAGCCCGGATCGGAAAGTTCGGGGCATTTAGCCCAACTCAGACCGACAATCACAAAGGTTCGCAATAGCCTTTCCAACCTCACCTCATCAATAGAAAGACTATGCGATATCCTTCAGATGATCAAGATCAAGCCCCGGAATGTCATACAGCCGCTACCAGTAGAAGAGGAGCTAGCGTTTGGCCAGTGTGCTTCCGACCTAATAAAACTTGAGAGTCTGATGCGCAGAATACAGCAAGAAACGCCCAATACGGGAAATCCCTTGCTGAGCACGATGCGGGGGTATCCCATGGTTCTGAGAGACGGGCATGTTGAGCAAATGCAGAATATTCTAGAGACCCATATCAAGGCCCTGGAGCCGTTGGCTCGTATGCCTTCTAGGTATGCCATTCTCCAACTGAAATATTCTTAGTGGGAGTCTAACTGTGTCATTGTATAGTGTCAGCCAACCGACAGGTTCTGAATATTCTACTGTCGTGCCAGAAAGGCTGAGGGACGAAATGAGCTCAGCAAACTTCATAAATGAATCTGATTCAACGACCTCAAGATCGGTCCGTCTTCGAGACAACGAAGGTCGAAAGGCTCTAGCAAGTGATAGACAAGACGAGTTTGCTAGCCGCGTAAAGAACGCAATGCAACAATTGCATACTAAAGATATCACATTTTCTAGACCACAACTGTATAGCATTTTGTGTCTACTTGTCGAAATAAACGGTCTTCAGAAAGATGAGGAGGAGGCAACCGATAGCCAGGAGGAAGACGTGAGCCAGGAGGAAACAGAATACAAGGCATTCAAAAGACAGAGTCATATATGCTTACGACAGCTGGCGAACCTCTCGAAAACGAAATTAACAAGGTACCGCCCATCGCCAGAGGCAAGAAACGTCATCTTGACCCTGAAAGAATTCATCTCAGAAGTAAAAAGAAGGTCGGACTTGCAAAATAACGACTCTTTATCCTTAGCTGGGAAACGGAAAGTCGAAGCTGGGTCTCGGAGTGAAATTACTCGTGATGGGAATGATTTGCATAATTTCAAGAGGGCTAGACGCATGAATGTAGGGTATCAGTGGCCATCTATGACGACTAGCAAATCAGCAAGGCAGGTCCAGCTTTGTGGGCGTCTGGCAACTGAGGGTCCGTGATGGGAATGTGTTAGATCAGACTTCATATAATGGAGCGTCTAGATTAGTGCAGGCAACCAATAATGACTGTATTCCCGCGCACAATGAAGGCAAGATCATAAGTGGAAAGACAGCGCCGGAAGCTCAGGCAGTGCGGATCTTGCTGATGGTGCGGCAACTTCTGTATGCGAGAGAGACACGGGGACAGAAGATGAGTGTTCATCACGCTTGTTCCATACCGAAATTGACGGTAGAAATGATCGATATGACCAATTACACGGTCTGACAAGACGAAGACGAGACTGTCTACACGCCACTGAATGAGATTGCAATGAGCTACTCCAGACCGCAGATAAAAGCACAAGTACTGCAACTAACAATAGAGAGAGAATTAAGAAGTTGATAAAGGTGTTTACAATTCTGCCAACCCAATCCTTACTTGCAATACTGATAGCATGTCTTCATACGCCACTATAAAATCCTGGCACGACTTATCTAATTGCATGTCGGGAAATAAAGGTAACTCGGATTCCAGAATCTGGTCAATGTCTCTTGTAACCTTTTTAATTTCCTCGACCACAGTAATCATCTTTCGTGCTGCGACCCCCAGAATATCCATCTTATTGAGAGCTTTTACGCCTTCTCTGTACTCATATCTGAGTCGAGGGGGAACCCTACTTGTCCTTGGCGTAGTCTGAGACATCCTGGCACTTTGAGTTGTCAGTTAGGTTAGGTTTGAGGAGGGGGGGAAGGCGGGGCGCATGCGATCTCACACTAAAAGAAGAAACAGAGTCAGACATGTGACCTGCATCTGTAGATCTGGCATAAGATCTGATGGATTTTGTTTCAGAAGGGCTGCGAAGTTGATAGGTAGAATCGACTGGTTTAGAGGCTGGGATGGATATATGCTTGTTAGCTTTAGCTTCTTGCTTAAGCTGGTGGTTGGGGAAGAGGCGCCTGATGGCCTTTTTTGAGATAGAGTTATGGTCGCCATTGCACAGGTGCAGATATCTAAGATGTTATCTATTGTCCTTGATGGTGCGTTCAATCGTTACTTATAATTCATACCCTTACCTCAAGATGAACCAGCTGCTGATGGTTGCACGCGTGGGCCATTTCGATACCCTGCACGTTCGTGCCGACAAATATCGGCGCAAGGCAGACCAGCGGGATCTTATTGGACCGTAGCGCCATCTTTTTGAAGGATGGACGATCTGGAGGGAAGGAAATGAAACTTACTGGGGTTTGTTGGGTGGTACCGATGGAATCTGATCTGGGGTTCTAAGTAAGCATTTAGATCTTGGGTGGCGGTCAGCATGGATGGTTCGGAGATTGAGACGTGTCCCGTGTGAGGTTCCGATGTTGGAACGATTACAGCGAATGACTGGCCCAGGAGATGAACTGTATGCCGTCATTGCAGACGCGGCAGCATTCAAAGCTCGGGTTTTATCCCCGATTTGTCGATTCTGAAACGTGCTTAGAGATCTGTTTTAGATCAGCGATCAGTGATCGATCTGAGATCATGGGGTCACCCACCGGTACATGCCAAGGGATCCAGCAGCCAGTTTCTGGGGAGGAAAAATAAACGATCCAACTAAAGCAATATTCGGTGGCGATCCTATCTACGGCCGTTTTTTATTTCCCCCTTAATTAACCAAGATGCGGCGCACTAAATCGCTCAAAATGGGTATTAGGCTAGTGGATTACTGTAAAGGACGACTTGATGAGATGGTACGCTCAAACTGCGACTATACGAGGCAGTATATTTACCGACCAGGAGAGGGCGTTATCACACTTTGCGTAATTGTAACAAGACTGAACCCGAGGACCTGGGAATATAACTGTAGCCGTAAGTGCAATATTAGGCTTAGGGCGTGGCGCTGTAAGACACGGCTAAGCCGTGATACAGGGGTTTCGCATTTTTAGTACTGTTAATCCCCTCCAATGGCTGCTTATGTGACAGTTGTGCTAACTAGGATCTCTCGGAGTCACCAGTTGCCGATCCCAATGGGTCTCGTCACAAGGATGGACGCATTTTATGTATTGCGGGGTTGGGCCATGGAGAAGGGGCGAGTTCACTTCGCTAGGTATAGTTATACTAATAATACTAAGTTATTAAAAAGCCACTTTATAGACATGCTGTTGTTCCGGTAACTCGATTTCTGGTAGCATTAACAAAAGATCCCAATTCTTCTATAAGAAAGCAAGAACTATTGACAGCTTCTAGCGACTCAGTGTTGTCGTTAGTGAGGTCCAGAGACCATATTAGGTCATTGAGGTCCAGCCCATGACTGGCAGACTTACCCAGTAAGCCTGCTGACCCCAAATACCCAAGAACATAAGGTCAGACATTTACTAGTATTAAAATTACTAAGGAGGAAAGGTTAGATCAAGGTTAGGGAATATTAAGCCATAAGGTAGTAAAAGATCGGCTATAATAAAGTAATTCTAATATAATGTATCTATCATTCGGCCACAGCCCGTCGAGATAAGACGACGGGCAAGACGCTTAAGCGCTGATACCAAGCTCGGCTGGGTCTTCAGTTCAAGTTCACTTGGTGGTTAACCCCACGTCGGACCAGCAAAGAATCTGGTGCGGCACAGTACTGAGCTGCAACCCAGCGACAGTGACAACCCCTGTGCATCGCTAGCCCCTACCGTTATCACCCTAATCACGTCTACCGCCAGTAGTATACGCTGGTGCACTTTGTCGTGCACGTCGTCGATGGCCTGCTGGCGATCTCTAGCGCGAGATTTGGCGTGGAAGCTGTACGTGCTTGGCGAATGGTTGTTTAAGAATCTTTTTTTTTCTTTCCTCTTTCTATGCTTTTTGTACACGGGGAGGTACAGGAAAAGTGAAAGACGGCTGGGGTTACTTCACTTTACTCTATTGGCCAATATATGGACACACAAGATTGGCCACAAATATGCGGTCACCTGCGGGAGGCCAACCATTGCGGTGGCCTGACGTGGCATTTTTTGCTGTCTGTTGTTTTCACCTGCGGCCCGCCAAATCATTATTGGAGACGAGGCTCAGAACTTAAACCTCAAGCTGTACTCTCAATCATCATTTGAAGTCTAACGCAGCCTCAACCTTTCAACTCTCAATCCCAAGATGGATATCAAAGACGTCTCAAATGAGAGCAAGTACATCGGCTATCTGAAGCAACTTCAGGGCGCTGCAGAGCGAGCCGCCCGAAGAAAGGGTCAAGCCGTGCGAGACCATCCCCCCGCTCAACAACTCGTCTCGTCTTTCTTGATGAAGCTCATGGCCGCCTCATATGGTCCTCGGCTGGACGAAAACACAATCGCCACGACCCAGGTCCCAGCGCCGTACCCACCATGCATTTATTCCGCCAACGACCTGGAGCCTATGGCGATCTCCAACATGAGACTCGAAACCCATCATCGAGGGAAGAAGGTCATGCTGCGCGTCCTCACGCCCCCGGACCGCATGACGGCTGTGATGGCCATTGTAGAGGATGAGAAGGGAATCGCTGTGTTGCTCCAGCTCTATCACCAACCTGAAGAAACCGTCGTCCCTGCCACTGAGATCCTCTGCCCGAACATGGTCTGCATCCTTAAAGAGCCCTTCTTCAAATGCGCCACGGACGGTACATATTCGCTTAGAGTCGACCACCCTAGTGACATTATCCGGCTGGATGGAGCTGATGACCGCATTCCCTCGCACTGGAGGCCATCGATGGCGATCTCAAGCGAGACCAGCACAGACATTCGGAAGCAAGGGAACCACGCTGTACAGGCCAAGAAATGGGCTGAAGCACTGCGACTGTATGTTTCTCACCTCGGCTTGTCTAACTCTGAAGATCAGGTCAAGCACGTAACTGACAGCATCCTAGGTACTCATCAGCTATTCAAGCGGCTCAGAATCTTGAAGAGAGACAACTCGCTTTCCTCAACCGCTCACTTGCAAACCTGAACATGGACCGACCGAAGCAGGCTTTGTTGGATGCCGAGAAAGCCACCAACCCTGCGATGCCATCCGAAAAATCTCTCTTCCGCAAGGCTCGAGCATTGTATGACCTGGGCGACTATCAGCAGAGTCTTGAGACGCTGAAAAAGCTCACACAGTCGTTCCCTGAGAATAAAGCAGCCAGCTCCGAGAAAGACCGGCTCAATGAGCGGCTAAACGAACAGCGAACAGGCGAGTATAAATTCAAGCAAATGTACAAGCAGGCGGAAAAGACACCTCCCCTAATTGACTGTGCGACTTTCTCAGCTCCTGTAGAGATTCGCGAGTCGCCTGGACGGGGTAAAGGACTCTTCACCACCAAGGCGGTCTCAGCAGGGGAGCTTCTGCTCTGCGAAAAGGCATTCTCCTACAGCTTTGCCGGCGATGAACAGTCCACAAAACAGATCAAAATCCTGATGAATCTTGCCACCAAGAGGATGGTAATGGGTGGCCAAGCTCGTCTCTTGACCCTAGTTGTACAGAAACTGTTCCGCAACTCGTCGTTGTTGGCTGAGTTTGGAGACCTCCACCACGCCGATTACCAAAAGGCTACGGTCTCGGAGAGTGACGGAACTCCTGTAGTCGATTCGTGAGTTGTCTTCTGTAATTTTGGCTGGTAGACTAGTTGAGCTAGGCTGCTAACTGGGACTTAGATTCCTGGTAGAAACGATTACCTCCCTCAATTGCTTTGGTGCTCCGAGGACGAGCCACGAATCATTCCTCCGAGCAACATCTAGCAGCAGAGATATGACGGGCGACGAAGACTTCAAATACACAACCTCGGGCATTTGGCTCCTCGCTTCTCGTATCAACCATTCCTGTGTGGGCAACTGTCGACGCTCCTTCATCGGAGATATGCAAATCGTGCGCGCGACGAGGGACCTCCCCGCTGACACTGAACTCTTTTTCTGCTATCGGCCTCCTGTACGCTTCGAAACTTACCAGGAGACCCAAAAGGGATTGAATCACTGGGGATTCACGTGCGACTGCGAGCTATGTTTACTTAAGAAGGTCACGTCTAGGTCCGTCTTACAGAGACGCAAGGTGCTTACCGACGACCTCAAGAGGCTTCTTGATCATCCTGGCTCAGACAGCGGAGCTAAAGCAAGTCGGCTCATGAAGGCTCTCGAGAAAACCTACCCGAGAAACAACGACTGCACCATTCGACTAGAAGTCTGGGAACCCTACTTCGCCTTTGGCGCCCACCTGCTGAAGAATAACGAGCTGAATATTGCGGCCAAGATGATCCTCAAGGGTCTCGAGGCTCTGGGACACAGCATCATTGCATGTCCGCCCAATGACACTATGGATCGGCCGCGACTCGAAGTTCAACGATGGGGGGTGGCGAATGACGCTGTGCCATGGGCATTCCATAATCTGGCGTATGTGTATCGCCAACTTGCTCCTGAACTATGCTCGGCAGCTGAGCATTACGCTGAAGTATCTTATGCCATGGTCGTGGGCGAGAAGGAAACCTGGTCCGAGGTGCTTTCGAGTTCTTCGTGATGGATGGGGTCAGACTATGATAAGAGTGGTATTTTGAGTTGATAGACCCCACAACTGATAGCTCGTATCTCACGCTTGCATATATGACGACATCTTATCAAGGCTACGATTTTATAAATAAGCTGTACTGTTACAATCTTATCTGTTACCAGTAAACGGAATAACAATTATACCGACTATCAATTACCCCGCTATTGCACCTACTCTAGATTTCTCCAATTCTCCAACATAACAACACAAGCACACGCAAATCCCGGTATGATGGCCTCCTTCGCAAGACCTGCCTCAAAGCTTATCGAATTGCTAAGCGATAAGTCACACAGCCTAAACTCTACTATAGTAGACACAATTCTTTTTCATCTGGGCATCGCAGATATATACTCCTTACATGCATCATGCCGATCTCTGCGTTGGTTAGTGGACTACATGACGGATTCGCCATGTTTGCTCAACATCACGAGGCAATTGCAACCTTTTGTCAACGACCCAATGCGCTTCCGAGAAGAACTTGGCAAGCATGATGGGCTCATTGCGGGAGACTTTGTCCGCAACTTCTTCGAATTTAACCGTTGGGAAGTCAGCTCGCTGCTTGTATACATTGAACGGGGACCCAAATACCAGCGTTTTATCAAGTATCTACTTGACCATGAAGGATATAGACCCTATGCGGAAGAAACAATATTCCGCCGTGACAGTACGCCAGATCTATATATTGTCATCATCGCTACAACCGATTCCCCTGTCGTGGAAATCGTCAACAAGGCTCTCACGACAGCTGATCTGAATGTTATATCCTGGAATAAAGCCTACTGCCTGCTTCCGATTCCTACCGTGGTATCTCACAAGTTTTACCCTCTCAAACCCTTCGATAATGCCCTTGGAAAATCACTCCGCCACCGGGCCAAACGGGGTTGGACGACAAGGGATATGCTCTGGCCCGATTTGACAACTCGACTCATTTCTCGCAAGGAATGTCGCCAAATCGGGGGACCAAGCTCTCTCATCATCAAACTTGGAAACGAACCATCCGGGGACTTCACTCCTGACTATGTCCTCGAGGGGACTGTCTATTCTGTGGTATGGAAAACGATGGATACTGGTCGGTTCTTATCTGTCACCATGCAGCCCGGGCCTGTTTCCTATGCACTTCGTTATGCCCACGCAAATGGCGAAGTCGGTCATGGCTGCAAAGACTGGGAAAGATTCTTGTGCGATCGATTAGACCGTTGGACCTATGTCGAGATAGCCAAGTTGGATCGTGAGCAGCAGCCACAAGGGTTCTACCATATGGCGCCAGGGAACTATCGCGTCCGTGGTCCTGCCGGGCACCAGCTACCCGAAACGTGGGACTATGCAGATGACCAGATCATTCCGTGGTTTCGAGAATGGGAGGAAAGTTGGACAATGAGTAACGAGTAATATAGAGGATAATCCATAGCCTCTTATTTCAAGTTGGAACAAGGACGCCTTCTTCTATAACAATGCTAGGGATAATCTCACCGCTGGCTATACCTGTTGCTTGTTGCGCGTTGTTCGCCGTTATTATCAGT
Source organism: Fusarium ramigenum (assembly GCA_013186855.1). Lineage (NCBI taxonomy): Eukaryota > Fungi > Ascomycota > Sordariomycetes > Hypocreales > Nectriaceae > Fusarium > Fusarium ramigenum. The sequence continues at coordinate 36,758 of JAAOAT010000096.1, read as the reverse complement.
GTGACAGACGCGTCGTTTGGTTTTGTCTTCATCTATGATGATCTAATTGCACCCGGGCAAGAAACCAAGACCAGTCCTGGATTTACAGACTCCAAGCGGCGTTCAAGGAGTTGGTTTCGGCGCTATCAGCAGAATTTCATTACAGACATGCCAGTGCGGATACTAAATGCTAAGCATGACGCATAGTGTTAAGCATGCAACAGCTTCTAAGACCCCGTAACAGCTGAAGAATTCATTTGGGAAGCTTGGCATACAGGGGCTGTGCCCAATAGAAAGAGCCCGTTTCTGGCAAGGCATCCACCCCTCTCTGTACAGAACTGCAGGCAGTAATAGGCGCCGACGCGCAGGCCTTATAGTGCACGGCCACCACCAATTACAGAACTGACTTATCCCTGGACCACCCAAGTAGTGACCGGCTGAAAACAGACATTTTAAGGCTGGCGATTATCAGAGATATATGGAAATTGCCAGAATGTGACAGAAGCGAATAATGTCACGCGCCATACGCAAATGGGCAGGCTGAGCAAAGATGCACGTTGCCATGTGTCAGATCATGGTATGACCGTGTTTTTCAGCCGTGAACTGTATTCGGCCAAGAAGGCATACCAAACGCCACAGCGGCAATCTTTCAAGACTGGTTGGTCTGTCTTGCTTTTCCGCGTCTCAGCTGTATCCTGGATAAAGATAAAAAAAAGGTGACATGCACATTAACCGCCTCCAAGTCTTTCTGAATGTCTGCCTTATTTTATATATCCGGGTACATGACACATGAATGCTGCCGCCCCTGACGTTGATAGAGGGTCAAATAGGACAAGTCTCTACACAATTCCAATCTTGTCTACTATCTACCATGGAAGCACCCTACCGATTTCGTGTCATCGACAGCTACAACTACACTTACAAGACTCCAGTAATGTGGCAAGCGTGGCATGAAGCATACTTCGGTCGGGTTTCTGGAGTGCTTGGGGCCAACGGTGAATGGGTCAGGCTTACGAAGAATGGATGCACCATGCCCGAGTACAAGACGCCAAATTGTACCCGCACCTGCAGCAACGCTACTAGCATGTTCTACTCGGAGTCAAACATCTGGAACTGCATAGCTCTGGCGACGGTATCCATAGAGGTCCTCCAAGGCAACAAATCGTTTGACAAAGAAAACGTTGCTTCGGTGGACCAGAGATTCAATCTAGGGGGCTCTGATTTCCGAGCCTTGGACCAGCTAGGTGTCTTCGCTCAGTTAAGAGGGTGTTTCATGCAGTCTTGCACGGAGTCAAAGTTTGGGAAATGTACGCCAAGATTTGAGCCATACAAGAGCCGACCAGTCAACGCCGGCAACATCATCGACTTTGCCAATATCATCAACGGCCTATATTGTGGGAATACATCACTGGGCATTGATCCAGATATTGCAGGGCCGGGCATCATTGTTTCGTACCTGATGCTATTAGGCCTCGTTTTAGTCTTGTCCCTTGTCTTCTCTTTTTCTCTCTGCATATCCCGCCTGTTCAGGATTATAGCTAGGAAGGCGACCACAGGGTCGCTCTCCTGCCTTTCCCGCTTGCGCCCGACCAACGCCAGGAAAGAGGCCACAGAGTCTTCAGATTCCCGGAAATATCCTTGTTCTAAACCCCAAAGCAAAGTTGAACCTCTCATCGTCAACCTACAGGAGGCCCAGGGATCATTTGTGTTCACAGTCAGCTTGATATACCTCATCGCTTTCGATAGAAACACCATCGGCTTATCCAACATTGGAACACTTCTCTCCTTTACTATCAACCGGGATATTGGCTATGGCTTGATGATTATTGGCACTTTCTCCGTGAACGCTCTACACTATTTCGCATGCAAATCTGGTATGCACTGGTTGAAGAGTCTTGTTTTTGTCCTCAGCAATGTGGGAATGCTCGCTCGAGCGCACCGCATTTATACCACCGATTCATGGGCGTAACCAGAAAGATTTATGGACAGCCTTAGGGAAAACGCTGCACTGGAGAAATGCGGAAACAATCCAGGCCCCATGTCCTTTTTCTTAGGAGTCCGGCTCCAAGGATTGACCGAAACCCAGCAGACGTTTGCTATGACCAAGAGGATGGTTATTGCTGTCTATTTCCTTTGCGCCTTGGTGTTAATAGAAGACATTATCATGCGCTTCTTCAGCAGCAGGTGGCGTCATACTTTAAGGTACCGTTGTGGGTTAGTCGTCTATCATATATTGGTGCTTGCTCGATTTGCTCCATTAACCATTGGACTACATGATCTGCGCCTCACTCTTAAGTGGTTCGATGGTGACAAGCAGTCTTGGAGCTTTGGCCAGTTCGTTGCGGTGTCTGTCTGGGGTCCGCTGGCTTTGAAGTTGATTGGGGCCTTCCTTTCCATGTTTGGAGCCTGGGAGCTCGTTAAAAAAGCCAGCATAGATCTGGCCGGTATAATCCAGCAGGCCAAAGACTTTCTTGACAACCGCGCATCACAGAAAGGAACCAGTGGTGGTATTGAGGGATGTCATCAATTGCTTCCGGATTCACCAGGAGTTTCTATGGTTGATTTAAGCGGAGGAAATAGCTCAAATAGTAGCCATGAGGCATTGCAAGGGCCTGACCTGTCTCTAACACGGCCAGCCAGGACTATTTGAAGACAGAGTATAACAGTACATTGTGTAGCGTATTTAAATGATATAGAAAGAATCAAAGACTAAGTCAGCAGTGGCTGCGTTAGTGACAGCCTGCCTCATTGGATATTGAGATATTCAGACTGGTCTTCGAATCTTTCGATATGATTACAGTGGAGTATAAGGGCATTAGATATTACCGATGCATAACTTGGACTATGTTCCAATTGAACCGGTGTGTACTTGCCTCAGCTGAGAATGTGAAGAAAAGCACAAGCATTGTATTTTCTATTCTTCGACCTCACAACATTACCATGATGCCAGCCAGATCGGATTTGTCCAGTTATATGTTTTTATCCTTCTTCAGTTCCAGGATTGACATTATATAAACGTCACGCCATATAAGTCAGCGTGCTATAGATAACGGCGGCCTTTAAGGTTAGGCTTTAGGTTATAAATATAGATAATAAATAATAATATAATATTTCTTTCCCTTTAATATAACCTATCCAAGTCACGACTTACATAGATGGGCAGTATATGGTTATTGATAACTCGCTCCGAGACTTGATCAAAACTACAACCTTATGCCGAGGCAGCAACGCGGTCGAGTCAATTTTCGACAAGATGCAACACCTCGCCTGGTTCAAGATGGTCATTGACTTGGTCAACTAAGAGCCTACAGCTGCTTTCCGAGAATCAGTTAAGCTTTAGATGACTTAGGAACAGCAAGGCTTCGGGCCCGATGGGAAAATAGACGCACAACACAAGAGCCCCATTCGACTCACTGTAAGAAACACAAGCCGGTCTTGTACTTTCTCCCATGTCTACAATATGAGTTCGTGTGGAGGAATTGAGAATGTCTCCGGAGGTACCTATTCTCGTATCCTTCCAGAAGTGGCCCTGACGAGACCCAAGAAGGAGAATGTAAAGGATTCTATATAGCAATCATCGTCCCTCCATTGCTACAAGAATATAGTTATTGCGCAGAAATTATTAAGGTTTTTGTTACCTCTAAGGCTCCGTCTCTTGAGTTTCATAAGCGTCTAAATTTAAATCATTTAGACACGTAAGAATCAGTGGAGAAGGACGAACTGGTCCGGCTAAGCTAATACAACCCTCACAGTCGGCTTTGTTTCGTCTCTGATACTGATTCGATTCTTTCAGTATCAGGTCTCACGAATCCTCTTGGTCACCCTTCCATATTACCGACCACTCCACCCTTGGGGCTATACGAGGCGGCCGCCTATACTAGGCTATTTATGTCAATTTTGACCGGGTTGGGTTGGAAGATCGTTACATTCGCATTCCGAAGACAACAGTTACTGGCCCGCTGGCTGTGAGCTTCGTGACAATGAGCAGCCTAGTAGGAAAGTCAATTGCTCCCTCCTTCCTGCAGCTCCTGAATATAATTTTACTTTATTGAAAACTGAAAGTCTTATCTGAATTAGCTTTTCGTCTGCCATGACTTGCTCTGTGAGATAGTGATATGTTATTTACACAAGCCTATATATAATCAATAGCTATCTACTTAAAAGTAAGCTTGAGATTAAGGTTTGAGGAAAATTATTATATAACTTATATAATTAATAATAAATACTTTACTTACCTTATTATTAAAAATTAATTATATAATTAGTAATAAGGTTTTTATTGTAACTATAATTAATAGTAAGTGACCTAGAGCATAATTGTTGACCGACATGGTGGGGAACCTTCAGCCGCCATAGCCCACGTGGGCTAGTTCTAGCACGTTATTAGGTCCGTCAATAAGCCTCGCAGCCCAACACGTACATTCTATTATAAGAACTAAACTAAACAATCCTGCAGGATTATGGTGAAACCCAGCTGCATAGACTAGCCCTCTTACTATGCTCGGTATGTTGACACTAAATTAATGTTATTTCGGCGCGGGCAAATGGGCATACTTGCAGCTCTCTTCATCACGACGGCTTTGTATAGCAACATTCGAGAGTACTCCAGCTGCGGCCGCTCCATGTTAATGTGAAGAAAATGTCGAACGACACCGCTTATCTTGAGCAACATGAATATGAGAAAGCAATTTGTTAAAGCTGACCAATTTGTAGACTGGAGGACGAAAGATTTGTTATAAATACCTTTCTAATCCGCTGGTAGAGAAGATGGCGAGCAAGACTCAGAGCAGGAGCTACAGCCCAACTTCCTTCATTCCTCCCAAAATTACACCGACTAAAAGAGACATGATGTTCTCCCCTAAGGATTTATTTTCTATATCCCTGCTACTCTCTTTTGTTATCACCTCCCCGGTTCCCTCTATCAGCCATGATGACTCTGAAACTGGGTTCTCTTTGCTAAAGGACCGCCAGCTCGGCTGGTCCCAGGCTACGTGTTCAGTAAAGGAGATCACGGATGCGTCTTACAAACCCAACCTGCGCTGGGATGCCGTCGATGCCCGGAGCGCTTGGTCTGCTGTTGCAAACTCTTGGAACTCCAAAGCTCCTTTGGAGAACCAGAATCCTCTCCCTTTCCCCATGGCCGTCAGCAACTTCTTCCATGGCCCGGAGCACATGAACTGTCAAGACGTGGGAGATGGTACCTGTAACACGATGATTCAGTGTGACGATACTTCCTTCCCTGCAGGCTACTTGATCCTCAACTCCTTCGTTTCGATTCATCAGATACATCAGAATCGTTACAATGGTCTTGACTCTGCTATGAATCAGATGCAGAGCTCTATGGGAAAGTTCACTGAGACTTTCGCGCCCCAGCTTGTAGACTCTGCGGCTGTCCTGCGAGAAATCCTTAGCTCGTTCGCTTTTGTGATTGGCCTCGGATCGGCATACAGCTGGAACACTGTTATCAAGACTACCAAGATATTTGACAACGATGACTGGCGCGGAGTTGCCAAGGATGCGTTTAACAGTGCAATAACGCTTTCCATCACGATGGCTCGCGACCATCTTCCCACTGCCTCAGATCTCCAGAATGACTTGACTGAAGCTATGGGAAAGTTTATCGGCAAGTGGATGGAAGCTGAGGCTAGCTACGTCAACAAGATCTTCTCGGGTGCGGTGGGAACCCTCTCTGACCTGTACGGCCTCATCCAGGACGGCATACAAGGCGCTGTCCCAACTGGAACCGACCTTGCCACATTGAAGAATGAAGCTCAAAAGATTGTGTACACCAAGATGATACCAGCAGCTTGGAAAGCGGCGCCCGGAGATTATAGCCCTTTTATCCTAGTTTCCGACAATCCCTGCAGCTCTCAGGCAGAGGGAGATCTCGCGGGCCATATCGACGACGCGACGGCAGCTCAGACGCACGTCTGCTACGACAACAAGATCTTCTACGTAGTTACTCCCCAATGGATAAACAACCGTGGAAAGCTTGAGGAGTGGAAGCTCAACAGTCTTCCCGGCGGAACCTACGACAATCTCAGCAACGGCAATTGGGGTGGGGCCACTCTCGACGACATTGTCATTAGTTCTTGGGATGGATATAAGCTGAACGGAAACAAGAACGGTTATCAGCTTCCCGAGACTTCTGATGCTATCGATGGCAATGGTAATGTGGGCAACCTGATATTTGAAGCTGGTGTGCGCACCCCTGGCTTCAGTAGCATGCCGATCTGTGATGTGAACACGTTGGTGCAGAATCTGAAGAACTGTAACCGGAACTATGATGGATTCCCTTGCCGCAAGCTTCAGTACGCTAACTCTTGCAATTGATTTGCAACTGATTGGTTGAAGGAAGGGAGAGAGAGGGGACAGATACCGAGACCGTGGTGCTGGAGAAATAGTTGACTATAAGACAAGCTATTGAGTCACTTTTCGACTCATCCTTTGTATTCTAGGTCCGGTTATAAAGTTGGTTTAAGTGGGTTATTGGTAGCTATAGGTATCTTAGCCAGAGGGCTAGAATTTCGCAATGTGCAACAGCCCAACGTGCAGGAAAGATTATCGAATTATCCTTATTTTCCACTGTACTTTTTTCCGCGCTACGAAATCCAGTTCCCCACTGTTCATGGTCTTACTGTCTAGCACTTTACCTGGCTACAATAAGAGCAGTAGTGGCGGGATCTTTCGCCAGTGTGCATTCAATTCTGCCGCATCGCAGACTCGTCGCAGAATGAGCCTTCTTTTTCCTGTTAGCTTGAGGTGCACTCGCAACGGACATTTGCAAAAGCTATGAGACTTCACCTACTGGTAAGTAAGAAGTCGGCTGTTATACTGGGTATTAACATATCAGTTCTGAGCAATGTGTTCATTCCCCTTCACCGCGAAGATTTGGTAGGAGCGCAAATTAGAACTGGATCAAATGAATATAGTTTATTTATATATAATGAGCCGAAAGAAGTCCAAACAAGGTGTCCAGAATAGTCTTGCATATACCGAATGGTGAGGATATGTGATGGGAGAGGAGAAGTGGGAGTCGCAGGGTCGTACTATCCATCATATCCTAAGCGACCATTCCACCCGCCTCCATCCTAGAATCGGTTGGAAGGGAGCCTGATAGGTTACAGTTAGACACAAGCCCTTTCTAGAACGTCATTGGTACGGGGACTTACCATTTGCCTCGCATCGTAATTACAACCCAGGGGTTACCCTCCTCGTCAATATCTTTCTCGACCTTGGTGCCAAAGCGAATAGCGCTCATAATACCGTCACCGAATTTCTCGTTGAGGATAGCCTTGTATGCATAGCCGTAGTTCTGGACAACTTCGTATAGGCGGTAGATAAGCGGCTCAACAGGAGGCATAGGGCCAGAGTGACCGCGGTTAGGGAATACGGCCATAGCCCTAGTTAGCATTGGCAGGGGTAGATCGAGGAGCTGGGAGAGTTTCTTGATGTCCTCATCCGTAGCAGTAGTTTGAGCATAGAACAGGGCGGCGCATGCTACTTCGCTGCGCCCAAGATGCTTGGCAATAGCCTCAAAAGTTAGGCCTTTTGCCTGCTTGGCCTCGAACAACGCCGCACAGTGAGGTGGAACCCTCTCTGCGATGAGCGGCTAGTCACTAAAGTTAGAGTCTTCTTGCGGCGTTTGTCCACGGGATGAGAGAACATACGTCGAGAGTTGCAAGTCGTGCTTCGCAGGACATTGTGAGGGATGTAAAAGATATCGAGTGACAATTGTTTGCTGCTTGTTGAGTAGCGAGGAAGAGTAGTTGACTGGGACGAGGAGTATCAGGTATTTGTTATGTTGATTGTGATGGTAGAGGCCTTGATGAGTGAGAGATGGGAGAAACGGATGATGCCTGGTATTTTATAGTCCGTCGTAAGTCGCTTCTTGCTGCGACGCATGCCGAGGCGACCGAGGATTTGTGTGCGGTCCCTCATAGGTGAAGCATCAATGATGGTACATTATACGCAATGAATGAACGTTATCGATGACAAGGAACAACAGCTCCCTTGCTCTGACTTGGTCCCAGATATGGTCCCGAAGGTTCTCCGAGTGGGTGACTTCGAGGATGAGGGAATGCTTTCTCCGCGGCCCCATACTTGAGTCGTATAAGGATCCGAAAAACAGGTGCCCGCTCGCCGCTGATCCGTTATCTCGCCGCATTATTTCGCCGCATTATCTCTGTTTCTGGTTAGTGTCGATGTCGGGGATCTCGGTGGGAACGGAGGTGGAGATGTTGGACCCTTGCCCCACCGACTCCAATCACATAGTCGAGGAATTTATCCCAGACACGAATGGCGACATGGGCAAGCCTTACGACTGTACTATTATTTAAGCCATTAGATATTGTCAAATGAAGTTCTTGAGGCAATACTTTACGAGTGTAGAAATTAGCTTACTGTCTCCGAGTAAGTGAAAAAAATCTACCCATCCCACACTGCAGTCATTGTCTCCCACTTGATCCCTGTAGGATCCGATGCGGCGCGTGCATCTTTGCAGACTTTGAGATGTCACCATCTCCGAAAGCCGAAAGGAGCTTTGGCAGAGCGGCCGACGACATCGCCGCTTACCGGACTTACTCAGTCGCGAGAGATAACATGCAGTTACAAGGAACCCCCAACACTATGACTGTTTCTTTTTTTCGACTGTTAAGAGTGGGTTATGTATGGCTTATGCGCTGTAGTAGCGATTTATTAGCTTGGTGGAGGTACGGATTGTTATCGCTTTGAGTATGGTTTAACGCTGGCGGGTGGGCATTCCTTGAGGTTATTCATAAAGAGAACCCCAATATCGAGGTGAAGGGAGTTATCGAGATAAGTTATCAATATACTATATATAGTCTAGATACTAGCCTTCCTTACTGTGAACTGCTTTGCAAGTATCCTTGTTCCTTAGAGGAGGTAAATATCAAATATAGCATACTCTGTATTAGAATGACAAATAGAGATAGAAGTTTAATGGAGATACAGATATATCCAGCCCACTGCATTAGCGGGGCTGGCAACACATAGTCCAGAAGGTCAGGAATCTGATGCTGGTGAAACATCGGAGTAGCGAGTAGGATGAGCATGGCCACCCTGTATACAACTAACTGTACCACTCTTAGTCTCTGTCAGGGATTTGTCAATCCAAGAAGAAACTTGATACGGCCCCATAGGGATTATTCAGCTTTAGATCATATCGGTACTATTTTCAGAAATATTATCGTGCCGAGGACGGCCGAGCTGCTTAATGATTACTACAGGAGGAATGAAGGGCTCGTAGTCAGCAACAAAACTACCGTTGGGTGACCTCTACTTATTTCGCGCTTACATTCTTCTCGTGGATACCCGTGTCTCCGACAAGGCGTAGCATGATTCAGGGTTGGGGCCGGCCAGCCGCTACGTGGGATAAGTGGGATAGACTAGGTGGGGGCAGTGGGCGGCGGCGATAAGTAAGACGGAGGAATAGCTGAGGTACTAATGCTAGACTGACATTTGATCCACCGAGTCTACTAATATAAATATTTCTAGGGTCGTCCGAAACTTGTTTACTCAGTCGATTCGCACACATCAATCAGCACATCCAAGCAAAGGCATTAAGTCACACACATTAAGTCGGAGGCAGAATCAGAAATACCTTCAAGATGAGCAACCAGGAGACCAGGCCACCTTGCCCCCCTTTCACACTCGAAACGGCACAAATCAAGGTCAAGGCTGCGCAAGACGGATGGAACAGCCAGTAAGTTAAGACTACAGGATGTGAATGGTCCCTCGCTTACGCTGGGTACAGAGATCCTGCAAAGGTTAAGTTGGCGTACACGCCCGACTCCATCTGGCGTAATCGTGACCACTTCCTTCAGGGCCGCGATGCGATCCAAGAATTCCTCACAAAGAAGTGGGAGAAGGAGTCTAACTACAAGCTCCGAAAGGAGCTCTTTGCATTCACTGACAACAAGGCAAGTTTATGAAGTGCAGGGACTGCGGTCGTCTACCTGTCGGCGTGTAACAAAGAGAATCCTATTCTGACAAGTCTCTACAGATTGCGGTGCAGTTCTGGTATGAATGGACTGATGCAGCCGGGCAATGGTGGAGGACCTACGGACTCGAGGACTGGACTTTCGCAGACAATGGGCTCATGCGAAAGAGGCAGATGAGTGGCAACGATGTGAAGATTACCGAGGGAGAGCGTTGGTTCGTTGATGGTGTCGATGTTAACACCGTTGACATTGCAGAGAAGCATTGGTAGATCTAGCAAACGTGTAAATAGTATGATGAGTCTTGTTGAATTTCTGATTTTCTTAATCCGTGCATATGCCTTATTCCTTTCTATCACGACTGATTTTGATTCAAGATTAGCATATAGATGGATATATTGAAGGTTGTTTATAATGGGAAAATGGTATATGCTATTATAATATAAACCATCTTCGGCCGAGTCAGTCTGACTTGGATATCGAATGAGTCTAAAAATAGAGATGCAGAGGTAGGGTTTTTTTTTTTCCTCCGATCAGCTAGGGGGGGTTGACTCCACCAGGGGCTTACAATCGTATCAGCACTATGCGGCCCTGCAGGGTACTCAAGCACCAAGCTATTGGTGGCCCAACGATCATAATTTTGTATATTCTTCGTTGCCTGGTGACAATCGTAGTCAATCTGGAACAATTCGAGTGTCAGAGTTCGGTTCCACCTAGGATCGCTCACTCGTTAGCACAATGCCAGGTTGGCTCATTCGCACTCGCAGGCACTGCTTCACCGTTGCACATAGGAAGTCAAGTTTTCAATGCAAATAAAACTCGCTAATTCTGCGCAAGTTAATTGTCAGCAGTTATTATCATTGATCTTTACTGTAAGAGATGCCTACGTGTCAGGATCATATCCGAATAATATCGTTCCCTGTCTAGCATACAGAGTTTTCAATCACATATTAAGGGCCTCTGCAGCAGATGCAAGCTTGAGTAGAGTTCTTATTCGATGAGAGTAAGGTCTAAAAGTGAGCTTGTTTCAAGTTTTAAAGCCTATCCTACCGGCCGGACAGCCGACTGCGTGTATACGAACTTCTGTATACCTTTAAGGCGGGCTTAGAAGATCCAGGCGTCTTTGAATCACTCCCGAATCTTCTGTCGTTGCATCCCGGACGCGGTAGGGGTCGACCTGATGCGCCGAGATATCCAAAAGCAAACAAAGATTTCAACGCTTGGACTACGACTAAGTCCCTTAAATTCATGCCGAGGGGCCTGGGTTAGAAGCGTAACACAATAAACAGTTGCATGGAAGACATCTGAGTAATTGGAGAAACTGATCTCGATTCTTCCCATGGGATGCTTAGCCTGTAAAGATCTTCGGCTGGATTCTGGTCACTTCAACGTACAATGTTTTCATCAGGTCAAGGAGGTTCGCCAATTTTAAAAGCGCTCTGATCTAGTATATGGAAGAAGAGCAAGCAGTCTAAGCTCAATCTTAATACAAAAGGGGTAAACAAATGCTTATGCAGCATGATCCCGAACTAGCTATCAAGATTGTGCGATCCCAGTCCTTCTGCCTGGGCTTGTACTAGACATTCACTCTAGTCACAGAATAGTAGCTAAATAATAAGGTTCAGCATCTAAACTGCCACGTGTCGAGCACCATTGCTAATAGAACATACAGGCCGCACTTAGCTTCTACCTACAGGCTACTGAATTGGATCAATTCAATTATGTGTAGTCCGCTGATAAAGGAGCTGTTAACCAGTAGAAGCTGAGACAGAACCAATAGTCTAAAGACTATCGTAACTACCCCTCACACGTAGCGGGCCGATAATGTCTACTCCAACGACAAATGTTATTAAAATCCGTAGCCTCCTTTTCATTATACTAGAAGCGGGGACATAAATATTACTTCCGGGACAAATAAAACACCTCAATCCAGAAGAAATGATACGTTTCAAGAATTGCATTGACATACTGTATATAAATAGAACTCTTTTTAGGAGTTCAGCCTAACAGCAAGCTATTGATTGATTCTGTGTCTCGACCTGCCAATATCCACTGTGGCGTTTTGGGCCGGTCGAGGCTCTCTTCTGCATTAGCTCTTGTACCATCTCAGAAAAGTGGCAAGGACGTGGCGAGCTGAGTGAGGGGAGAAAAGGGTTTGCGGTCACAAGGATTTCATGAATTCCAAGAAGGAACTACAATAGCAAGAGCTGATGATTCTCATGTAGGGCAGAAATATATAAAGACTGTATCCTAGCTCCTGGACACATTACCAACTTTCAAGATCTTGCTAAGTTCTCTCAATCACTTACAAGCTTTGACATAAACGACCTCTTTTAAATCACCCAGTTAAACATTTTCTTGTCCACATCTCCATCATGGCTACAGCAATGGGTGCTCAGACTGACACTGGCTCTTGGGGACGCTCATACCCAGTGCAATTCACCTTCTCAATTGGCGGCAAGGTGTTCCTGTACGGCCAATGCCTGTCTGATAAGTACTGGTTCATTCAGGAACTTCTCCCTGGTGGAAAAATGGGTTCCGTGACCGATTCAGGCACCTGGGACTATGAATACGCCGTCCAGTTTCCCTTCACGATCAATGGTCGGGTCTTTTTCTGCGGGCACAAGATAAGCACCAACTACTGGTTCATTCAAGAGCTTCTCACGGACGGGAAAATGGGATCCCAGACCGACTCTGGGCATTGGAACAATGCGTATCATGTGATGTATGCCTTCTCGGTTGGCAAGAAGGACTACCTTTTTGCCCACAATATCATCACACTGTACTGGTTTATCCAGGAACTCCTTCCCGGTGGAAAGATGGGGAGCGAGACGGATAATGGCCATTGGGCAACTCGCTACGCGGCCCAGTTTCCGTTTACTATTGGCGATGCTCAGTACATCTATGGCCAAGATGTGGGCAACCCATGGGCAAATCCTCCTTTGTCCAACAAAGGCGTGTTACAAAGTCAGTTGGGTATCTCGGGGGTGGTGGGTTTGGCGGCTTTCGTTGTGCCTCCTTCAGGCCCTACCACTTATCTAGAACCAACACGTCGCTGGTTCATCCAGAAAATCCTCCCTGGCGGTAAGATGGGTAATGAAACCGATAGCGGTAAATGGATTGGCATTTATACTACGCAATTTCCCTTTGCCATGAATGGCAAACAATATTTCTATGGCCAGGATCTCAGTGTTGGGAAATGGATCATCCAGGGTCTTGATGCTAATGGCAAGATGGGGAATGAGCTGCAGAATGGTAAATGGGATAATGCTCGGGAGGTCCAGGTCCCTTTCATTGCAGGAGGAAAGCAATATTTCTATGGGCAAAACATGTCATCCCGCACCTGGTATATTCAGCAGATAAATTAGAGAGATATGTTTATAGAGTTGAGGCGATTTATAGCGCCTTGGAATAAGAAGAACGACCATGAACCTTGCTCGTTATTGACACAGCCTTCCAGTGATAGTTCGTATCGTTTTCACAAAACTTGGTTTGCTTTGCCAATTCAATTCGAGACCGGTGTGTTCCTTGAGTCCCAAGTTCATGTTAGGGAAATACAATGTAGAAGCCTTCCAAGAACATAGTTAATGCCACGACGATGGAACAGAATATAGATCATCACTACATTTAGTTTTGAGAACAAAACAGTAGAGAATCCTGTCTTGAAGCTTCGTCGGTGCCGGCAACGGCCTTGATAACTTACCAGCAACACGGGAAAAGGACGGAGGAGTATTCTCTGTAACTCGAAGGCTGGAATAAAAAAGAACTACCTAACAGGTCTCTATCTTCGTAAATCCATACTAGGGTTTCTGGACAGAAGGCAACACTAATGGGGCCATCTTCTTCTACGGCATAGTGATTATTCTCGGAATTCCGAAAAGTAGGGTATTAAGTGTTTTCACAAAGTGAAGGCAGCGATAATTTGTCTCGGTAATTTAAACTCTCCTAATCCTGATTTTGTTGGGAAATAGTTGCAGTGGTGAAGTCCAGCAATTGAATCCCGATGTTTCAGCTCCGACGGCGTAATCCCGAAACTTAATATTCGAAGGACGGATCTCAACAACTCAAATCCAGCAGCCCAACCACGATTTTCTGAGTTCCGTGACGGTACTTCGACAGTGGACATTCGACGCTTGAGGCCCGAGGCTTGAATTAAGTAACAAGACGGCCGCACGGAGAATCACGGCTTTGTGAGGAGAAAGAATGACCTCTGCTTTGCGATTGTTGTGATACTACCTGCAGTATCTTGAGAACAATTGTTCGAGATTGGCCTTCGCCTGGTCACAAGCGGCAATAGGCTGAAGTTTGTTGTTACACTTTGGGTTGCAAATTAAAGCTCTGGTTGCAGATGGCAAGCCTCGTCCGATGATGGCTATATTTGACGGATCTAGAACAATGATAGGTACAAGTCTCTGACGGAACGTAGCACGCAAGGAACCTGTCAGACTGTTTTCTCTCATATCGTGGATAGGGGAGCGAGATATAGAGGAATCCCGAAATCCGGGAAGCCGGGTTCCGGGTATGGATACTGTTAAAATGAAATAGAAGCCTTCGCTCTTCTCTTTCCAGGGGCACCGTTACTCGGAGAGTTGCAGCTCGGAGCTCCGGGATTGGACCTCTTACTTGATGTACTCTAGAGCAAAGAAATCCATAAATCAAGGTCCATTGCCTCTTCGTTCGGAGCCTGCTCTATTGTTGGTGCTTCCATTTAGACAGGTATTATAGTATGATAAACTGAGGCGTCCTGGATAAGTGGCAGGACCCGGTAGTAGTTCAGAAGTACCTAAGGTAAGCTGGTGCTCCTTCTTAGTCTGTATAAAATAAAAACCATTTATGATAACAAGTTTTAACTTATTATATTTTAGCTTGATGCTTAATGAAGCTTAATCCAACATTGCTCTGCCTTTCGGCTGACGAGGAAATAGTTGACCATTTCCATAGACCCAGGCGTTGTTCGAGTGGACAGCTGGGCGCCCTTGCATTCGCGGAAGAAAACCGCCACGCCATGTCGGAGCTCTATAAGTGCTAGATGAACCCCCAAGCAAGTACGAGAGCCTGCACCAAATGCTGCAAATACGCCTTCAGGCGATCTGTATTCCCCTGTGGGCGAGATGAACCTCTCGGGCATAAATCTGGCATAGTTAGTACCGGGAGTCTATTTTCACGGGATTTTGTATGGAATACTTACTTCTCTGGCTCAGGATATATATTACTGTCCCGATGAAACGTATAGGCTTGAGTGCTGACTGTGATACCTTCAGGTATGAAATAGCCCGCCAGCGTTGCACCCCCCTTGGGCACCCTTCGAGGAATTGCTCCCGGTACAGCAGAGTACAAACGAAGAGTTTCCTGAATCAAGGCAGATAGATAGGGAAGAGTTTCAAGATCGGCATCTGTATAATCGGGTTGCAATGCTGCGACCTCTGCTTCTATCTTGGCCTGAATATCGGGGTTCGAGAGGACGGCCCAGACTAGGTAGGTCAGTGTTACGGCAGTAGTCCCGGAGCCTGCCACGATGAAGCCTCCGGCCTCAAACGCCAATTGGTAATCAGTCAGCGCCTCACTGTCCTTTTCGCTTTCGGCAACTAGCTTCGAGAATATGTTGGCTGCGCCTATGCCACTGTTGCGAACGTGCTTCATTGTCTCCTCTGCGTGCTTCTGGACTTCATCGTCGGCATTGATCAAGTTCTGTACCACATCGATTGGGATCCATCTAAGGATGGAGCATAGTAGCGGTAGCTCAGATGAAACCAACCCGAACTTGGCGGCATCCTCAATCTTTTGCATGCTCTCGGTTTTCTATGTATTGTATATCAGTATCCTGTACAAAGACCTGAGTTGTTGTGTTCTCGGTGCCATACCTTCTCATGATCAAGCATTCCGAGCGGCTCCCCAAATGAGAGATGTGAGATGACATCCGCAGTCATGAATGTCCACCATTTAAACATGTCAGCATCGCCTGTTTGAGCTGCGTCCTGCTTGATTTTGCGAATTGCCACCGCTACCTTATCCCTAATGACGGGGTACCAGTTTTTCATCAGCGCTGAGTTGCTGAAGAGCGGCGCAAACAGCTTTCTTCGTCGGGCGTGCTCTTTGGGATCTGTCATGGAGAATACATCGTGGCAATCTCCTTTGCGAAAAGACTCATACCAGTCGGTTTTCACATACCCACCGCCAATACGGTGAATCTCCTTGAAGGCCGCAGGGTCGGCGATGTCGATTTCATCAGGTGTCACGCGTACTACTGGGCCATATTTTGCATGAAGTTCATGGATGTAGTACATTCTTCGACCTTGAAGGATGTGCTTCTTTAGCACCAGATGAGTAAACTTGGCGTAAAATGGCCCTGGTATGCCACGTAAGGGGGTAAAATATGCACGCTGAACCACCTGAAGAAATCTGTCAGCGATGGGGTCATGGGAGTTTGCAGGTTATGTTCAGGGTCACCACCTTGACTAGCCACGCTACTGACAAGATGCTGAAAAGCATCAGCATCGTGTTTGTCTGCAGAAAGTCAATCTGCATTTTGCTGTAGACCTTTTATAGACTTTTTCTGGAAATTGTATAAGCTTCAGTTATAGATTTCCCACTACATTGACCTCAGTCTACACTTCCTTCCAGTCCCTTTATAGTTCTAGTCCAGCCTGGCAGCATATGCATGGGGTAAGGCAATCGGGAAACAGATGTTCGTTCTCCACTTCCCGATTCTTTAGTTAGTGTACCCCGCTGGAACTTTGTAAGAAGCCGAATCGCCGATTTCAGTATCCTGCCAGCTAAACTACAATACCTGGAAACTCATGAACCGACTAGTCGCAGAAGGGATTCGGGTTGAATATATTAATATCTGTCCTCTTACCCGTTTTTGCGGCAAGCCAGTTATAGAACATTAGATTCTCCCAATCCATAACGGATATGTCTGTACCGAGTGGTCGGCAAGTCGTGGATATTCATGAATCATGGCATGATTAGCAATTCTCGGCTTGCCGTACTCCACTCCCGAACACTACTCGGGAAGTATATGATTCGTCAAACTGTTATTAGTCTAAACTCACTACTATGCGAGCCCCTCAAGGGTACTCCACTTATCTGTCGTTTGATCTCAGATTCCAGCAGCGTACCATTGGAACATTGAATGGAGACGTCTTGGGGCACATAACGGATCGCCTGCCGCTGTTCAACCGCTCTGGAGCCAGTGACGTATTTCCATGAGAGGAATCAGTTCTTGAATGACAAGCTGGTGGGCTTCTTACTTGGTTGGTTCTGAGTTTCTTATGACTAAGAGAGCCAAAGCGGAATTCTGAGGGATTGCTTCTCCAAATTAGTCCCACAGATTTTATCAAGTTGACGCCACAGACCCTTCATCGAGATATGGAGATAGGCTACGTGTCGTGGAGATAGTACAACTCAACGTCATAGCGAGGGAGTATCACATGCTTTAAGGCTTTACTGGTAGCTAGTTGATCAGACTTCTACTGCTTAAATAAGGCAAAATAAACCACGACCCCTATCTAAAACGAGGGAGATTTCTACATTTTGAGACAGATATACCTTAACTCGTGGTTTGAACTTCTCTGGAACATTATGGATGTTACATAAAACCAAGTCCTCCCCTATCGGCAGGATTCAGAGGAGCGCAGCATGGGAGTCATGTTACTGGACTTGATAGTCTCTAGATATGACCCTAAGACTTAGAGGTAGTGTGGTTACCATCAAGCATCTTCGCTACCGCTAATCAACGACTACGGGCTCCGATCTTAGATTTCATCCTGGGGACAGTCTACCACGAACATATTTGCTTTACAAAACTAGAGAGCGGTAACAGATACTATAAGTATAGACTCCATGGTCTACTGGCGACTCACAGCGGCAACGGTAAGGTTACAGATGGCGCATAGACACCAGACATTAAGCAGAAACACATCGGGTATTGCAGGCCCTTGATCAAACTTATACTATGAGAATCATCTGCTCGTTTTCTGCTTTCAAGAAAAGATCTGCTCACCTGAGTTGATCTCACGGTGTTCTACATTAACGCTAGGGAGAGCGATCGATGTGAATCAGCGTACGTTGCAAAAATGGATTATGAATCGCATATTGTCTTGTTCCCGACTAACAAGGAGAGGTTTCTCTCTAAGGTGTTCAGGCTTTGGTGGCTAAATATGCGAGCTACTGTCCCCTAGCAGTCTCTGAGCTTCGAGAGAACGTTCTTCTGTGCCAGGCGTCACTCTCTTGATGGTGCGTTTTTGTTCTGATGAGTGGTATGCTTTGGCTTAGGGGCAGCGCGACTCCTGATTATGTAAGATACAGTCCTGAAGTCTTAAGGCTCCATCATGCTTGTTCGACAGCTTTGCTGCATGCTGCAAT
The DNA here is from genome assembly GCA_013186855.1 of Fusarium ramigenum. Classification (NCBI taxonomy): domain Eukaryota; kingdom Fungi; phylum Ascomycota; class Sordariomycetes; order Hypocreales; family Nectriaceae; genus Fusarium; species Fusarium ramigenum. The sequence continues at coordinate 18,456 of JAAOAT010000096.1, read as the reverse complement.
TTTAAGATGATGTCAGGTTTCGCGAGAGAAAAGGCCGATGGTGCATGATCTGGCGTTGCGTTGTAAAGGTCCCACGGTGGAGATCCCTCGGATTGTAGAAGTAGGGGCCGACCGCTATCTATGCAAGGTGCAACACAGTCGCTAAAGGGCGCAAATCGCAAGGAACACTTCTCCTCAACATATTGATTCAGTAGTTCTTACCGAGATGGTATATTTCCGATTCGGAATGCATATTCCGAGTCACCATCAAAACATTACGTCTCTCCAGCCTTGAATGAATTAAACCTGCTCCTCACAACAGGCCAGCAACAGTCTTTACAATGGGCGCAACACTGTCAACTGATAAGCCAATCGTGCACACTACGAGCAAGGGAAAGCTTAAAGGCATCCAAAGGATTGACAATGTCACACAAAAGCCGGCTTATTATCGCTTTACCCGTGTTCCGTACGCTCTGCCACCCACTGGTGATCGGAGGTGGCGTCGCCCAGAAAAGCACCCGACAGACTTTTCATACGACGATGCTAATGGCGTTGCGGGCGATTACACGAGATTTCCCCCGGTCTGCCCCCAGCCTCATTATAAACATGGAGCGGCAGAGGTGCTAAACCCTGATCGCGTTCCAGAGCCAGAAACCGTCTTTGACGAGGATTGCCTATACGTTAACATTTGGGTACCTGCTCAGAGCCCACCGCCAAGCGGCTGGCCAGTCCAGTTCTACATCCGTAAGTTCACGCGTACACTACCTTGATCGATTGGATTTCTGACTATTTGGCACAGACGGTGGCTGGCTCCAAGTCGGTGATGCGAACCACATGAACATGCATGATCCAATTTTTCTCATGCAGGAATTCCCTCGCATTATTGTAGCTCCTGCGTATCGACTTAATCTCTTTGGCTTCATGTCTTTCTCTGGCCTCCAACAAGACAGCGCGGCCCACGCCCCAGGAAACTATGGCTTTTGGGACCAGCGTGCCGCCCTCGAATGGACATATGCGAACATCACTGACTTTGGCGGGAACCCTGAGAATATTTCCGTAGGAGGTCTATCTGCAGGTGCATATTCATCTATCTTCCAACTGAACTACGACGTCAGACGTCCAAACAAGGCCGATCGGTTGATCAAAAGAGTCTACTTACACTCGAATGCAGTTGGAGTTCAGCCGAACGATGTGTCTTCTCCTGCACTTGAAGCCCAGGTAGATGAGCTACTTGCAGAGTGCGGTATTCCGATCAGCCTTTCTCCTCAAGGAAAGGTTGATGCTTTGCGACAGGTACCGTCAGAAACGTTAATTAAGGCCGTCCATCGCATGAAGCGACATACCTTCCGAGCTGGCACAGACAGAGACTTTGTTAACGCTAGCTTCTTGGCTGACATCAGCTCTGGGGAATTTGGGAAGCTTCTAGCGAATCAAGGCGTCGATGTCATGCTAGGGGAGGTCGCCGATGAAGCAACTCTCTACCGCATGGTCAACCCGGCTTCTGATTACGATAGCCTTGTGGTGCAACTGAGCAATTACTATCCAGCGAAAGTGACCAAAGCCCTTCTGCAGTACTACACTCTTCCCGCAACAGGGGCCAACAAGGACGAGTGGGCCGATATTGGATCAATCATCATCGGCGACTGTCAAGTTCATGCTACGATTCGTGGCTTCACCGCCTCATTGCTCAAGACGATGCCTGAAGACCGTGTCTTGAGGTACAGGATCTCATGGCGTGCCAAGACGCTTGACAACTGGCTCCAGCCCAGTATTGGCATGTGTCATGCCTCCGATATCCCTATTTGGTGGGCCTGTGGACGCCGGGCCGGATATGAGCAAGCTGATCTTGACCTTGTAAGCGAGTGGCTGAACCCATTCTATCAGTACTTGTGTGGAGATAAGCCAGCTTGGGGCGCTACTGGCTTGAATATGATTAAGGAATTAAAGGCCGAGGGAAAAGTTGAGAATATGGAGGACGCAAATTTAGGCAAGGGCCTTGAAGTATGGAACGCGATGATGAAGGCACAATTAGATCTACCTTAGACGTCCGCAGCGGGCTTGAATGAGGAATACTAATTATTTGCAGTTCAGACTTGTGACTGAGCTTATTCCGGCAGACATAAATTAGAGGAATACTACTATGTCAGAGCTTCTATGTTGGTTCGGCTAGGTTCCATAACTTGTAATTTTCTGCAAGTTCCTTTCCAGAGATATCGCTAAGAGATGACATGCCCCATGATCTCTCACGTATATACCTTATGTCCCAAAATCACAAATCACAAAGATACAATATGTAAAAGGGAAAAAGCCAGTTCCTGACAGTCTTCAACCGTAAAGAATCATATTCATGTATTTCAAAGCTATCTTGCCTACTACAAAGCATTCCCTGCCGTAGAATACCTTCAACCCATCCGGCCCGTGAGTCCTATTGACCTCTACCTCTTACAGAACGTATCTGAAATGGGGATTCTGCTTTGGTTAGTTGAATTACCCACAATCTGTACTTTTTGGCGCACTCACATTAAAGTCGGTCACATCGGCGCTTGTATCCTCTGGCACCTGAACATACTCGGTCGCAGCACGATCACGCTTCCTGTTCCTCAGGATCAGGAGGTATCGCAACATAGCAGCCAACACCACCTGGGCCACACTACAAGCTAGCATGACGATAACACCAGTTTGGTAGATGGGAGCCTCGCGGGCGAGAAAGGCGTGTGGGCCGATAACATTGCCGGCACAGTAAGCGGCAAATACCAGTGCGGTACCAGTAACGCGCTTTGTATAGCCTCCAAGATTAGAAGACGGCATTTGCAGGGCCAACACAAGTGAAGTCACATATGCTGTTACCATGTAATATCCGAAGAGAAGTCCAATTTTCTGGCTCTCACGGTCAAGCTTCCAGATCAAACAAAGGCCAAGCATTGTTGGGATGTTATACACAGCCATGATAACAGTCCGCATGTTTTGGTACCTCGATGCCAGCCAGGTTCCGGAAAGGATCCAGAAACATTGAAAAGCGCCTTACGGAATGCCCAAAACAACGCTGAGAAGGGCATCGTCAACTAGACCCTTGATGATCAAAGAACCGAAATTGGAAACACCTCCATTGATTACCTCGTTGACCAAGACGAAGATGATCAGAAGCCAGATTTGAGGGTCCACCAGACACTCCCAGACCTGAGCCCACTTGATAGTGCGATTCAGCACACCAGTCTTTGCCAGCCTGGCGCGACCGATAAGCAAGGCTTTCTCCTCCAAGCTGAAGCCCTTGGCCCGCAAGATATTGTCGGGCAGCTTCCAAAGCATAAGGCCCCCAAAAAGAACTGTGATGCCACCACAAATAATGAAGATGGCCTTCCAGACCTTGAACCCTTCAATTTGACCAATGGCGAAGCTGAGGAGTCCACCAAGCATGAGGCCGATGCCGTTGCAACTGTAAAAGACGCCAGCGCGGAAAGGCTGCTCTTGCCGGGTATACCACATGCCAACGATCATCATGAAAACTGGAGTAATAGGGGCTTCGAATATGCCAAGGAAGAATCTGCATACTGCAAGGCCAGCGAAGTTGCTGCTAGCAGCAGTGATCATCATTATACTCCCCCAAGCAATAATGCAACCAGCAACGACCTTGCCCATCAGAGTCTTCTGGGCAAGGAAGGACCATGGGTATTCAGCAACCAAATAGGCGAGGTAGAAGATGCTACCAAACCAGCTGTACTGCTTGAGGGTTGTGCCGGTATCATCTAGGAGGTCGAAGACGGCAGAGTATGAGAGAGCTTGTTTGTCGATGAACTGGAGGACGTAGGTGCCGGCCATCAATGGCAAAAGCACCATATCGACTTTCTTCACCAGTCGCTTGTTCTTCTCGCTGTCCAATACAAGTTCATTGAGATACTCGGTTGTGAATCCATGTTGCTGAAGGAATAACTCGGACTCGTCGGTACTGGAATTCTCATCGGCCACAATGCTCTCACTATCAGTGTCCTCCTTGCCCAACTTGCTAGGGAGAGGAGACTGTTTTTTCTCAGCAACAGCTAGCTGTGACGTCTTCTCGGCCATGACTAGGGATTTATTTCTGAGGGTGATGCGAGTAAAAGAATGCAGCGTGAGGCAGATGTTGGTCTTGGAGGATGGAGCTGTAGCTTGGCGAGGTCAATGGTGAGAGCTACGAAAGGGTGCTTTATATCCAAGTTGTAAACGCTCAGTACGATCAACGCGGAACTAACATCACAACGCTTCCGAGGTACCATGCGGCAACTGTACACTTACCAGGCGTAATCAAGGTGAACGCCCCTATCGCAACCCACTGATGTAACTCTCTTGATTGCGTCTGGATACCCACTTTACGTGTTGAGGTAACGATGATTGGTTAAAGATACCAACTAAACAGCTCAAACGCATGCCTGACCGTGCTGCTATCAACATATCTACGCGTTAGGCTGCAACTGCCCTATCGGGTCATTCGACCAAGCTAGTCTTCAGCCACCAACAGGACTCAGGTTGATCGGGTTCTAGATATAAGGACCGACATACCTCCTCCTTGCGGGGAATCGTTTTTTGACGATGTCTTTCCGATAACACTCACTGAGCGGACCTCTGTCTGCCAGATTAACAAGACCGATACTTTCATGATACTGTCATTTGTTCAATCTTGGTAAAACTCATGAGCGATGAGAGATACTGGCTGATCGAAGCCCGTGCAGGCTGTTTTGGTGTTTATCGATAAGCGGTGTATCTTCGGAAAAGATGGTGGTATCTTAAGATGGTGCACGCCACAGATGGCTGTGCGGATCCATGCGCCTCGTTTCAGACATCGCAGGGTCAAACGGCCAGTGCAGGACAGCAATAAGTAAATCAATACCATTATCTCAATGATATCAATGAGGCAAATGATTGCATCGCCAATTCTGCTGTTTTCGTTATATGTCTTTGTGTTGGGACTGAAGCTCTCTTTACCTCTCAACCTTATCACAGTCCCAAGGATGCAAGCACTCGGGTAGACAGAGCTACCCTACTGTAATCCAGCGTCAACAGAAACAGTATCATCCCAAATCAGAAACGCATAGAGTTAATTTGTTTCAATTGATACGTTAATAATGCTTATCAAGCAGCAGTGGGAGGGCTTCTAAATCAATCGGTTGGAGGAGCACGTGGACGAACCAATGTAATGGGCATTAACAGAAGCTGACCTTGACTATTGGTGTCAGGAAATCTGGAATGATATGTCACGCAGGCTATAATAAACAAGTTCAATCAGAAGCGCTGATCCATCCGGTCATGATACCTAGATGTTTTCTTTCATTTTTACAGGTTCGGAACTCAATTTAACCTCTCTTCGAAGTCTGGCTCACATTGGGGAACACATCTTAAGATGCATCCGGTCTTAGCAGGGAAATATGTAAAGAAGTCCTCGCATTAACTTATAAATAGTATCATATCAAAGCGCGGAAATTTGCGATTCCAGGGTAGGTCTTCACATTTTAATGCAATGGCATAGCTTAATTGAACATCCCTTTGAAGCTTTGTGTCAGATTTGCAACGCATCTAGGGACGGCGCTGTTGGCAGGGAACGTTCAAAGCAGTGATCGCGTTAACTCATATATAGTATTATATAAAAGCGCAAAGACACGCGATTCCAGAACTTATCTTCATCTTTTCATGCGACAACGTGATTCAATTGAAGCCCGGTTTAAAGCTTTTTGTCATGAGGCGTAGCGCTTCCGAAGCCTATGCCGCCATAGCCAGAACATTGTTAGTTATCGCATCGATTTGTGATCAGTGTCATCAGAGAGCTCGAAATTTTGCGATTTATTATTATCTCTTTAATCATCGACACGACGATGTGGTTCAATTGGAGATGCGTTCTCATCATGCGTGCCGGCCGGGTCAACCAAGCCACACAATTGACAGTGGCCTGCCACCATATTAAAGAACCCTTACTCAAAAAAAATGTCACCCAAATGCAAACCCGTGTCGCATGAAAAAGTTAAGTATTTTCACATAGTAATTGTTCAATAATCTCTGCTTTATTGTGGTTTTCCTGCTGGTACAAGATCTTCCTCAATGGTAGGGTGGACATCCATTTGGGCTCTTGGAGTGGGCTCAGTAACGTCAGCAAACTGGGAGGATCTCTATAATCAGAGGCACAAGTCGTTTTATTGATTCTGAGCATGTCGCATGCATATGGAGATTACTTATATACAGTTTTTTTTGTTACTGGACTTGATTGTGGTCTCCATCCCGTTGAAATCGCGTATCACTCTGTTCCTCCGCCTGTTGTATCACGCGGCTCAACAGTGGATGGTCTTAAGATATGCTTGCTTGATGAAAGCTGCCCGCACGCCACGACTCCAGCTTTGCCCTGAATCAATTAAAACTCTCAGATCTGTGTCGCACAGTTACATAAAGTATTTGCGCAGAGTGTTTTCAATTACAAATATCATTTCGGCTGTGTTCCCGGTGATGGCGAAATACAACAGCTGACGAGATGGTAGGTGATCTGGGCGCTGAAACTTGGTGGGTGCATCCCAATTGATCAAGAACGTCCACCACCGCTCCAATTTAGCACTAAATCAATTGAAATCTTGGAGTCTTTGTCGCATTATCATATAGAGCATTCGCGCATGCTGTTTTAATTTATTAGTGTGGTTTTGGCTGTGTTCCTGGTGATCCCAAAATATCTCACGTCAGTGGCCCACTGAGACATAGCGGTCAAGCCGCTAAAGTTTTGGTGCCACGAGCCTTCGACCAGTGTTGATGCGTGTGTACCGGGATTACATCCAATAAGGAATAAATGTTCTGTCCAAAAGCAGTTGCATAGCCAGATTGAGTACGCGACATAGAATTCAATTGTATAAGTATGTCACTTCAAGATTGAGTCGCTGGCGTGCACTCTTCATCGGGGCTGTCAAACTGAACGAAGCCCACCAAGTTTAGCGTGTCAACCACCAGGCGAACACCTCACACTCAATCACCAGGAACTCAGCCATCAAGGGGCAATTGGTGCTGCAAAGTCTGACAATATAGTCAGAGTACCCAAGCGACACAGGAATCAATTGTAAAAGGACATCACTGGGAGATTGGATTATTAGTGTAGACTGTTCAGAATGGTAATTAAGGTGCAGTTGGCCCCATGAAGTTGGCCGTATTTACTACCAGGAACTCAACCATACAATGGTCAATAACAATAAAAAATACTATACCGTAGTCAGGATGCATACGCGACGAAGCATTCAATTGAGAGACTATTTTATTCAAAGGCTGTGGCGATGGCGTGGACTTATCTCCATCCCGCCAACTTCACCAGCTTACCCCAGCGCTCAGGTTAGTGGGTACGCCCTAAAGTCAAGCGCTGTAAGTCTAACACATTATCTCCCACGTTGGCGTGCGATATTGCAGGCCACATCGGCATGGAATCAATTGGCTTGCATTCTCTTAGTTGTCGCTGAGGGCTAAATAACATATTATGTTAATCATTTGAATCCGAGCCTATTATTCGTAGAGATCCTGGTATTGAAACTCGCAACCGCTGTCTGAGGTCCCAAGTCTCATGCCACCACCAGCATCACCGAGACATTGGGACGCCAGGAACTCAACCACAAGACCTCCAATGAAGGTAAAAATGAGGTTCTTTATTAATTTATATATAAGGGACTGGTCAATAACTTCAGATTTTATTTTACAAGTGCCAATTCAGGGTTTCCCGCGGGTTGAAAACTCTGCTTCTACCTCTTTCCCCCTTTGATCGGTACTGCCCTCGAGGTATACCTCAGTCGTGATGCAAGTTTGTCAATTTTTCCTCTCTTCAACTCCATCATAAGCCTCTCGATTTCCCTGCGCGTTTCCCGCCGTTTTTAAGCCCTCGATTCAATTTTCTAAATACCAATCCCCGCGCCGTTTTCATCCCATCTCGCCCTTTTTTTCGTCCTGTCTCGTCAACACCAAATTTCCCTTCGCGATGTCTTCCCCGTCCCCTCAAATCGAAGTCCCTGCTCTCTACCGCTCGTCGCCCGCCAGCGCTCTGCAGATCCGCTCTGTTTCGGGCATGTGGCCCAGCCAACTCTTTGCTGATGCTGTCCCTCGGTCCTGGAGCAAGAACGTCTTGGTGTCCCTGGCCAAGATCATCTCCTCAGCCAGCACAAAGGCTGACACCACGGTTGACGACGTGGTGGCTTGGTTCAAGGACAATGCAGAGTCGTGTGGTGGCCTCAACCAGGAGGCGTGCACTCAAGCTGATCGGTGGCTGAGTGAGAAATCGGCTACCCGTGGTAGCAGGAGGTTGTCTTCTCGGGCAGATGAGAGAGAGTCTTCCTAGCATGAAGATCCCCCCAGCCGTGAGTACCATCTCTTATCAAGAGGCATACATGAATGTTTAAATGCTAATACTGCACTAGGAAACCCTCAGAAGCGACCTGGCTATGCCAGCGACACAGAAGCCTCGCGCCGCAAACGGCGCTCATTCAAGAACCCAGAACCAAGGGCCTCTTCCAGCCCAGACACCACCACCGTATGTCACCACCCATTTGTCGTCAATTCCATTCAATGGCTGACATGATAGTAGAACCGCGAAGAGCTAGTGCGCTCGGAGCACATCTCCATCCTCAGAGAGAAGTCGGCTGCTGCTGAGGACCGCCTCAACGAGGCAAAAACACTCCTGGACGAGATCGAACCCCGGGTCGTTGCCCTGCAACGGCAAATCGCCGATGTCGATTCCGGCGCGCTCCATGAGAGCATCAAGGAGGCCTCAGCTCGCCTCGCAGCCTCCTCAATCCTGGTCACCAAGCACCAGCGATACGTGGACGGGTACCAGGAATTGGCGCTGCCCGATGCGCCAACCTACCATGTCCAAGCCCTGGAAACGGCTCGAAGCGAGCTCGACAAAGCATCCCGGGATGCTCAAACTGCTGAGGGAGTGGTGGCGGCTGCTCAGGAGGAGCAGAGAAAGCTCAAGCGTGTTGAGGAGAAGTTGGTGATGCTGGGCGCTGAGAAAGCGACCCTGGAACAGTCTGTCCGTGACCTGAGGCTGGAAAAGGAGCGGTGCGATGTGTACCTTGGGATGGTGGAGTATGGGCCTGATGGTTTGGCCACTCTGCGGGAGGAGGATGTTGGTGCTTGGAAGGGGATGTTGGACCTGGAGTAGTTGTCTGTCTGTGGGCGTGTGTTTGGCGTGGTTTTTTTTGGCGTTTGGGTTGTTTTCCTGGGGAGTTTACTGGGTGTTGATACTGGCGGCAATAAAACTGGGGAGTGTCTCTTGGTCTTTTGATCATGAATATACTTCTCTCCTCCCAAATCCTATTTATGAAGTGATATGATATTACAATTATTACCTAAATGCGCCGTGGAACATACGTCAACAAGTTGGGGCATCAAGCACGATCTGGGTTCAACTTAGTGTCAACAACAAAGCACCGGGAAATAAGCAGCTTCTACCTAAATGAGGTGATTCAATTGGCAAGACTACTCCTGATGCTTTTCTCGGTAAACACCAACTGCTTTCCAATTCTTCCGATTCCTTGGGGTTGAGATCCTGGTGTCTGCACGCCTCCATCATCAACGCCCATCAACTACTTTATGGGAAATAACAAGCGGCGGGAAGGGCACAATCTACATGCGGATGAAGGGTTCTGATCGCCGACACAGCTTCCAGCTTGATTAAATATCTAAATCCACAATTTATAGAGAATTAAAGGGATAATTACGCGAGTTGTAGCTTTACCTGGAAAATGGCAATGTGACTCCGTTGAGCTGAGGGGAGGTCACAATTGACAACTACTGCATCACCACAAATAAATTGACTGATACTATCAGATTGTTGGTCGAGTTACTGCGACACGGAGCCAGCTTTTGATAGATTTTTCCGATCATAAATGGCCGAGTTCCTGGTATTTTAATCCCCCCCCTAAGCCGAGCCTCATGCCTCGTCGGCCCGCGAAACCTTGCAAGATACTGCGCACCACCAGAAACTACACCACAGTAGGTACTCTAGATCAATTATTTCCGATTGCAGTATAACTCGGGCTTTTTATATGAGCTTCTGAGCTCCAATAGTCGAGTTCCTGGCAAGACAAACCTCTCACCCAGCAGATCTCCACCGGTACCAGCATCCATAGAAGTCACAATCTAATGTCCTATATCAATTATGCATTCAATTGTGATACGAAAACAGCCTCTTAGAGACTCTTCTTACGTGAGATTGTGAAGTTCCTGGTGAAATAAATGTCTCAGTATGGCATGCCATGACTGGACAGGCTGCGCCTGGTTACAGGGATCCTTTTCAGCTGTTGAGCCTTGAGGCCTCCCCGCACCTGGCACCGTCATATCGCAAAACAAGGCCTCTCAGTCAAGATGGCGTCTAACTTATTTGAGAAAGCGAAATTCAAGACCGGAAAGTTATTGCAACCCGCTCCCCAAGACTTCTCCTCGGAGATGAGCAGACTCTATCACCCCTTAGATGAGAACAGTGACGAAATTCGACTTCTCACGCTCCTACCAGTGTCACGCGAGACCGGCATCCCTCATTGCACCCTAGAGACTTACTCTCTCAAAGAATTCACCCCACAATACCTCCACTTCCTCTCTACCTCAGGAGTTGCCAACTTAGGCAAGCGGAGGGCTACGTCGCAGTGGATACGAAGCCGAATCGCTCCGGAGCTCGCAGGTTTAGCACCTCTCAACCGAATACACTCTACGCAACCGCCATCAAGCCAATACCGTTTCCTGTGGGGCGACTATGCTGCTCTCTCCTATGTTTGGGGAGATGAAGATGACACTTGTATCATCGTCCTCAACGAACAGCCTAGGCGGGTGACGTCCAATCTTGCCAAGGCTCTCTTAGCATTTCTTCAAGATGGAGAGTTTGAAGATGGCTTCAAGCTTTGGGTCGACGCCATCTGTATTAACCAGGAAGACTTGAGCGAGCGTGCACGGCAGCTGCGTAGGATGCGCGACATTTATGGATCTGCATGGGCCGTGATCGCGTGGTTGGGAGATGCGAGCTTCCGAAGCAGCTCGGCTATCCAGCTTATCCGCGACCTCTCCGCTCTCAGCGAAACTGACTGTGGCAGCCAGATTGAAGCCTGCTTGCGGAGTGATCCCGACTACCTTGGAAATGGCTGCTGGTTAGCAATGCATGACTTCATGAAGCGTCCGTACTGGTACTGCCTCTGGATTATTCAAGAGATTATTATGGGCGCTTCGGCAACATGGATCAGATGTGGAACTGTGTCTATTGACTGGACGTCCTTCTGTGCCGGAATCTCCTTCCTCGAGGAGAATCTGTGGTTAGTCAAGGATGAACTACTTATAAAGGAGCGTCTCGCAGCAACATCAGCGATTGGCCCAGCTTGGTCAGTCATGGGCATCCATCTCGTCTATCAAGACCTCTCGCCCTTGAGTGACCGTGAAGAGAATGGTGGACAGTACCCCAGCTTTGGAAGGCTCCTTGATATCTGCAATACTGCGGAATGCTCAGATCCTAGGGACAAGGTCTATGCACTTGTCGGGTTGATGTCTGCTGCTGTGGCTGATAGCCTGCACCCCGATTACACCCTTCCCGTACGCCATGTCTATGCCGCCACATCGAGAAGTTTCATTCGGGTTGATAACAACCTGGAACCTATTCGCGAAGGTAATCCTTGGGGACCGTCCAACGCTCCGTCGTGGGCTGCAGACTGGTTGTGGAAAGGCCGGCTTAGATCGTCCCGGACTGAGAATCAGCTCTGGGGCCCGACGCGGTTCTTTCCGCGACTTGGGCCCAATGATTCATCTCATGTGCCTTACTGTGCTAGTGGAGACACTAGGCACGATGCTTCGTTCTCCAGCGATGGATCCTTACTAACATGTAGTGGGTTTATTGTCGATAGCATTTCTGGACTTTCCGCTAGAGGGACGGGCTATTTCTACTGGGATTATAACACCATTGTTCAGCCTTGCCAATGGAACAGCGTCTATGGCGACTTCGATGCCACTGCTGCGGCCTTATACCGTACTCTTGTGTTGGATAGAGTTGCTGGAGGAGGAAAGGCCACCGCTCGTCACGCTGCCATCCTCCATCTACCTCGAACGTTCAGGCGAGGCGCACAAGAATTCACAAAGCGGGGATGGGGATGGCTGGCTGGGCAGGAAGGGTACTACTTCCGATGGGAGGGATTCCGCTCCATGAACGCTGGCTTTCAATTAGGCTGTCACCGACTGGATGACTTCTTCCATGACGAAATCCCCCCGGATGCATCCGAATTGGACTACAGCGAAGTGTATTCATGTTTTGACAGGGCCTCCCAGAAGCGAAGGTTCATGACGACCACAAATGGCTATATGGGCTGGGCTCCAGATAACATCTATGGGAAGGATAGTGAACAGACTAGACCGGGCGACATGATCGCTGTGTTGCTTGGCTGTAGCCTCCCTGTTGTCATCCGTCGGTACGGCCCTTGCGGATACTTTCAGGTCATTGGCGAGGCATATGTTCGAGGGTTGATGGATGGAGAAGCAATGGAGTTGATAAATACGGGAAAGTTACAGTGCGCGAGGATGACGTTTTGCTAGACTTGAGAACCAACCCAATATCTATGTCTATGTCGTATAACTTAATGCTTCGCTCTGAGGATCTGAATATAGCTCAAATTTGTTTGATCTTTTCCAATGCCAATTGGTCGAGATCCCGGACGATGATTGTGTTGGTCTCTGAACCATGAGGTGGGCACCAAAACCAATTGGGTTCACGGTGTGAATAGACATGGAACTTAACTACCAGACCAGGCGTTTGTGATCTTACAGAAGTAATTCAAAAATCAATTGCTCAGGTATAGTTGCTACCCACGTCGAAGCTGATGCCCTTCGGCGGTCTGGACTTGTGTAGGAGGCTCTGGACTGGAGATTGGGTAGTCATTCTTGCGAGATGCCGTCTCCAAGACCACGTTGATCTTGAAGGTGGCTTGACAGTACGTCCGAATTTGAGGTATCATGTTCTCAAGTGGTACTATCTCAGTCGTGTCCGGGAGAAGGTCAAGAAGAGCTCGGAGCCAGTCAGTGTTGGCTTCCAAAGGCCATGCTTGTTCAACAACATGACGCTAACCGTGATATTATTCTGCCATTTTAGACCGCTCTGCTGATAGCCCTCGGCATCAATGCTGACAGTCCAAGGATTACACAAAATTGCAAGTATTTACCCCAAATAAACTACATAACATGAAGAATCATTTACAGAACCTCTACGAGAGGAACATACTTGATAAATATGATTCATTTCGCTTGGTCTCTCTTCAACCTGGGCGTGATAGTGCCCCGCTCACGCTCCGTCTTCTCAACACCAAGCTTTGTGAAGCTCAGCCTTATGAGGCAGTCTCGTATGTCTGGGGAGACGTGAAAGATCTTGTATCAATCAATGTTCAAGGCGATGATGATACGATAACTCAGGCACTTGTATCGCAAAATTGTCACGCGGCCTTGAGTAGTTTCCGATATTCCGATTCATCTCGACTACTCTGGATAGATTCGATCTGCATCGATCAAGATTCGGCTATTGAAAAGAACCATCAGCTGAGCCTCATGGCCCGTATTTACAAGAATGCATCACAAGTCTTGGTCTATCTTGGACCACGAACGCCTGATAGCGATGCAGCCATGAGATGTATCCGCGAAATAGATGAACCTTCCAACGACGATGGCTATGGGGCTGTGGAAGCCTCTGCAATTATTCCACAGAACCAAATGGCTGTGGCCAATCTATTCAAGAGGCCGTGGTTCTTTCGTGTTTGGGTTCTCCAAGAGATCACCTCTGCGCAAAAAGCAACAGTGGTCTGCGGCGATTACCAACTCAGCTGGGAGAACTTCAAGACATTTGTTCACTGGAATGTCAACGCGGGCTGGATACAAAGACTTCCGTTCTCAGTGACGTATGCTGTTTCGCCCACTCCGTATGTTTTGCACGTTACATACGCCGAACGACTCTTGAAGATATTAGAAGACACGAGGACTTGCGGTGCTACTGATCCGAGGGACAAGCTATACGCTATCCTCCCTCTATTGGATCGAAATCATGAAGAGATGAAGGAAGAGCTTGAAGGGTACAAGGAACGCTGGGATTATAACGAACAGGAACTTGATGAACTGGTGATCCGGCAACGCCGTCTGAATGTTCAAGTCAATTACAGCCACTCTGTGTCTCGGGTCTATACTGATCTTGCGATCCTGTTGATGGGTTCAGTCGGTCTTGACATTCTTTCACACGTAGTCAAGGAATCAGCCGTACCAGGATTGCCAACATGGGTCCCAGACTGGAGTGTCACGTCTCCATACTGGGCTGCCACTCAAAAACCTGCTCCAGGAAGGTATAAACCATTCGCAGGTTTTACAAGTGGGCCTACTCAATATGTATGGGGATGAAAGATGCTGCATCCTCATCTCATCAATACGTGGACGAGTTCAGGATATATGTCCGCCAATATTCAGGCGTCTGTACAGCTTCATGTGCAAGGTGTTAGCCTGGGTAGAATTGAGAAGATAGGTGATGTTTGTGACATTGCGAAGAATTACTTTCCTGTGGGACAGTGGGAAAAGCTAGTACCAGACGAGTCATACCTCAAACACAGCGAAATGCCAGAGGACATAGCTGCTGAGGAATTCCGGCAGTGGCATAATGGGCCTTTGTCACTATCAAAATTCCTCAGAACTCTTACATTCGATGATGTTGTTTACCCCGAGGTCGCTAAAGCTGCTGTGAGTCATATCAAGCGATATAACGGGGGGCGGCGCCTTTGTCCTTGGTGTTATGAATGGTGAGATTTGGGACCTTGTAGAGAAAGGCGAGGTACAAAGAGAAAGTGTCACTATTAGATAATCAAGAGAGGTTGCTCGATATATCAATCTGAAGCAGTTGACTCTGGCCAAGATTTTAAGGCTTAAGCTCTGTAGTTGGTGGTTGCTGAGAGGGTTTGGTGCGCAATAGACTAGTCAGTTCTGACGTCTCAAAGCAACTAGATTGATCTCGGCCATTCGGAATACAGTAAATGCCATGTCACTGACTGGTTCGATTTTCCTATGTTTCGCGACAAAGCAGGAGATAGATGCTGAGTATGTAAAACAAAAGACAATGGCCCTGGAAAGATAGTTTGTCAAGATGTTAATTAGACGCGGTGACTATCCCTTTCATCACCGCAGTGACTGCGATGTTTGCTCCTGGCTTTCTTCTAGACTAAATATTAACTGGATATTAGAAACCTGCGTCAATAAGCGTTTCTTTGATGACAAAAGAAAGAAAGGGAAACAAGCAGGCTGCATGTGCATTGATGGCCTTTCATGTACCATACATTAGATGACATTTCAATTGATACGACGTGTACCTCTGTGACCCTGGACTTCGTTTCTATCCTTGAAGGCAAGTCTTATCTAATAAATGGAAGCTTGTGCTAACATCAAGTTGTAGCAGAAGTTGATGAAGCACTTGATCCTTCTGATGGCCTGGTCTCAGGAGCCCAGACTATTACGGAAGATCCCGCCTTTGAAGGCAAGTCTCATCTCATGAACGGAAGGAAACGTGTGCTAACAGTAGATTTGAACAGAATTCAATGAAGCTCTCCGGAAAATGGTCGGTGGACCAGACCTAGATCTCTCCTTCTCTTTCACCATTGAGAATGACCAGGATATCTACATTCATGAGGAGACTCCTGGATCTTAGTCCATCACGGCGTCACCCACTGCTTCCGTAAGCCAAGCCAAGGCACATGGAAACTCGGCCTGCAAAGGAATTCTAGAATGCGCCACACTTGGTGTATGGAAATGGAAATGAAGTAATACCAGGGGAGGATTTGTGAGAATATTGCGACTGTTTGCTGCATTTTGCAAGGCCACGATACTATCGTGGGGGAGACCAAGAACACTTTGATGAGCTAGCTGGCGCAACATCGGAAGCGTTCAGGAATGATTGATGGCTAGCGACGAGTGTACGTTAAGTTGGCATAGAGAGGCTTTTGATAAATAAATGATGCAGCTTACTGATTTGGAGTCTGTCCGTGCTCGAGACTAAGTGCTAAAAGCGATATAAATTCTCACGGATGAGTAGAGCATTGACTTCGACCTCCAGCAAAGGTAGGCCAGGTCTTCCCGCCAAATCGAAGAAGATAATATGCCCAGTCGACTACGCCTGATGTTTGTTCAAGTTTAAGCTGAGGCATATGAGGTGGGCTGGGAAAATTGAATAATGGATACGAAGGGACACTGGAGAGACTCTCAAGATAGGGTAGGTAATATTGAGACATAGCTATACCCTGTACTAGCCTGCCGAACTGCCGAAACACGGATAATCTCTTGCTTACCCGGGTGGCTCCCCATCTGAATCAGTATCTGAGTTTTCTACTACATCTAATTCTAGACATGAAATTCTTCGGGCGGGCCAGGAAAAACGAATGGTATACTTGGTTTGCTCCATATCATCTGTGGCATGATGGGGCTGAGATCAAGAGGCTGTGCTTTTGTAAAAGGGACCTAGCGATTGGTTTAATGCGGCGCTGTCAGAGAACTTCCACGAGCAAGCTTAAATATCACGTGTTTTCGTGCCCTACAGACAGCACGGCAGTTTAAGAACAAATGTCTTGATCTTGCAGAAACGGAGATAAGGTTAACATGAATTGAACTTAATTGCCTTCCAAGACGCTGAAAGCCGCCCGCCACCTCGCTATACGTTCTGAAAGCTCGACCATCGCTTTTCCAAGCTGCACAACCGGATCGGGTTATCGGTCCCGACGATAAATTACACTGTTCTAGTCCCCATTTGTGCATTGATTCCCATTAAGTGGATTTCCTAGGGGTTAAAACACTGTACTAAAGGCGGGCATAAACCTTAAAAAAGCAAGGGTTGCTTTATACTTCCGTATTTACACTTTAGTACTACCTCATGACGCCTCTAAATTACACCGTAATATATATCCGGAGTTCCGAATGCGGCAGGTAGCTTCTACAAGCGTTTGGAATCTGGAATGGCTGCAATCAGGGTATGTAACCTTAAGAAGAGAATTACTTAAGACTAAGCTTTGTGTCGATATTTTGTTATCTGGGGTATTGGTGATTTAGCATTCAAATACTCATAACACTGAAAAGATATTTGGTTCCTCTTATTTAACCCAAATCCCGACACAATGATTGTTACTCTTTTGCTGTTGAGTTTTCTGCTACCAAGCACTCTTGCTGCTCCCCGCCTCAAACCGAGAGGCTGTCAAGTGAACAAACTTCCCGTCAGTCTTACTGGCGCCTACATCGACCGGAACAACAAGAACAACGTATCCTTCCGCTTGTATTCCCAAGACATGGAGACCCGATGTCCCCCACTCAACAAAGACCCCCAGAAGAAGACTGCTAAAGCTTTCACATCGAAAAAAGTTTACGCGTGCGCGAACCCCAGTGTCACTTTTAGCTACAATGGCGACAACGGCCAGCTCCGGATCTGGATCAACAACGACCAAGGCTCTTTTGGCGGTTCTGTCACTATTTCGAATCCCTCGTCGGAAGTCATCTCCACAACCCTTAAATGCCTGAATTGACAGACATATAAATGAGAATCTCAACTGGTTGAGTCTACTAGAGTTTATATAACGGACAAAGGATGGAAATGCTGGAGGAAGATATTCATAGACAAAGATGATGTGGAATATGTATTGAGTATTGGTACAATGTTAGATATCTCGAGCGAATACTGAGCGACAGCGTTGTGCTTCCTTGATTGACTACCTTCAACGCCAGTGAGGGAACATACAACCAGTGAATCATCCTTTATGGCAAAACTCTCGAAAGGAACGCTGTTGTGGCGAGTCTGAGACCAGCTTGGTCAGCCCGGCGGAAAGCACCTCTAGAGGTAAAAGTAGCACCCTCACTTGATGAAGCATGAGCCCAATCTGTCAGTATTGGAGACCTCGACTGAGATGCTACAGAGTATCCTGTAGGTATCGTTTATCCTGTTCATGGACGGTGACATACCGACTTGTCCTTGATTAACTGAAGGATCTTGAAGTGGATCACAGTGAGCAACCGGGATATTGGATATCCATACAGTCTTCATTGGCCTGAAGCCACTGCTAACCGGCAAGCTGGCTGGAAGAAAGGTCAAAGTCGCCAGTGAGTAGCTCGTAGAGCTCCTTGAAAGGAATGCCATTGAAGAGGAATCGATGGCGAGACTGAAACTGCATGTAAACATCAGCGACGGAGCTGATGATAAGACCGCTGGGTTGAGTAGCCAGGCGCTGATGCCACTGATTCGATAGCATCATAGGCACTAATATAAAGAGAAGAAGATATAACTTGCTAGATAAAATCAAGGTAGGAAATATTATTATTAGCGCTATTAGTCATAAAACCTAGCTAGATAATAGTAAGTATATAGAACTTTAAGACCTTTAATAAGACTGGGAAAAGGTAAAATATATTACTTATATTTATATCTTTAAGTTTATAATAGTTTAATTGCCTTTAGACAGTAGCAGTATTATATAT